>WAAG01086689.1:443808-498014 GCA_013390105.1 Tichodroma muraria | reverse complement strand
CGAAGCCGTTGATCCTCCTGCTCCTCTCTTGTCTCGCTGTCCCTCACCATGTGCCTTCTTTCTTCCCCGGTGTTTTCTGCAAAGAAGGACAGAGTTATGCCTGATAAGCTCCAGCTGCAACAACTGAAGGAAATGACTCCTAATAGCCCAATAAGGAACTCTGCAAACCACCTGTGGATCTCCCAGAGTCCCCATCTTGAAAGCCTCCAACCGTGCTTGTCTCATCTCAGCCTTCTATGCTGAAAGGCTCTTCTTGTTGCCTTTCTGGCCCAGTCCTGAAGAGCGAAAGCTGCCAGGGATGAGGAACAGGCCCTTCCCTGGTTATAGGTGACCTGTGGGAGCTCCATTTTCCCAACTGTGTTCTGACACTGAAGCTCTCATCCTCTTTACAGGGTCACCCCTTTCTCCTCGTAGGTAAAGCAGCACAATGGCAGCAAAGCAAAGAGCCAGTCCCTGGTTATAGGGAATCTGCCGTGTGCAAAGTCAGCCATGTGACCCTGATGGTGCCTACCAGAGGCCTAGGAATCTGTGCCCTGGAAATGCCAGTGATGCCATCTGCCCAAAGGGCCTTTCCTGTGCCATCTCTTTACCTTGAGGCAGGTCCTGTTGTTCTGTCTCTTGCCTCGCCGTTCCACATGACGTCTACTCTTTCTTCCCTGGTTTCCCTTCTCTGTAAAGAAAGGACACAGCTACGCCTGCATGCTGTCTCCTAAGCACAGCTTGTGGACTACAAGAGACTCTAGAAACACTATTTCTTTATTTTATCAGTTTTCTTTATTGGTCCCTAACCAACATCTATTCTAGTTTTTGTTTTCTTCACCTTCTTTGCCTTTGTTTTCTCTTGTTCCAGCCTTCCAGACTCCTCATTGGTAGGAAGTCATGGCATCAGCCTCTGCCCCCTTGTTTCTCACGGCCATCAGCAAAACTTGTGGCATCTGCTTCTCCTTCACTGAAACAAAGGACACCCGATATTGGACCCCACAAATATCCCCTGCACAGTAACTTAGCTTTCCACTGTGAGAACTTCATTCTGTCCCTGACAATTTACCTCAGATTTTACCTTTAGCATCCCCTCGGCTCTCCCTTCCAAGTTCCCTCAGCTTTCCCCCTGCGAAACTCTTCTCTCCCGGCTGAACTATCACAGCTTTTTCCTCAGCAGCTCCACCGAAACCCCCTATTGCCTTCTGATGCCGCTGCCCAACGCTCCCTCCCTCTACAAGAGCCCCTAATTTGCCCCAGGGCCACTGCAACACCTTTTCTCGAGCCGCTCGGAGCGCCTTTCGCCGCCGCCCCCCTCACGGAGCGCGACGCTGACGGGTCTGAGGGCGCTGAGGGGAACACAGGATGGCGCCCCCCTGCGGCGCGGGAAAAGATGCGCGGCGGCGGCACAGCCCCGCCCCGCCCCGCCCCGCTCGGGGCACCCCCACGGCCTCTCAGTGACACTCCCGGCACCGCCTCTGCCTCGGCGACATCGGGACACCCGCTTGGCCCCTGTCTGTCCCTCAGGGCACCCGAGCGACGCTCCAGGCACCCGCCTCTGCCCCAGTGACATCGGGACACCCGCTTGGCCCCTGTCTGTCCCTCAGGGCACCCGAGCGACGCTCCAGGCACCCGCCTCTGCCCCAGTGACATCGGGACACCCGCTTTCCCTCATGGCACTCGGGGCACCTGCCTCAGTGTCCCTCATGGCCCCTCAGTTTCACACGGGGCACCCACATTCCCCTTCAGTGACCCTTGAAGCCTCTCAGTGAGAGTCAGGGAACCCGGCTACCCCTCAGTGACCCCCAAGGGATCCTCATCAGTTCATGGCGTATCTGCTTCTCTCTTTAGTGGCAATATTTTCCTGCATTGCTAAAACTGAGGCCTCTCAGATATTTATAGCCCCGAAACAAACTTATAAGATTATTAAAAGCGAAAAAATCCCCCAAAAATTCCAGTTGAAGTTCACACGCTGTCTTAAAGCCCTTTGGAACAAATATGTTTCTCAGCTTTTTGTTGCAAGGATCGACTTATTTATATGTTTATTTACACATGAACATAAACTATATTCATGTAGTTCTTTACTGTCGGAAGAGTGGAAGATGTTTGTGTGAGTCAGTTATGACATGATTTGTCATTTTACTGTTTCCATGGAATAGAATTTTTTATGCTGTGGTTTGTTTTTTTTAATATCGTGAATCTGTTTTGAAGAGATTCAGATTTCAGTTAAAAAATGTTGGGCGAGACACTCCAAAAAGCAATGTTTTCTTAACCTGAAGGACGTAGTGATAGTATTTACTTATTTCTGAGGCTACACATTAGTAAATTGAAAAAACCCTGAAAGCAAGTTTTTTGTAACCAAAGGAAAACCAGAAAATTCTGTTGGCATAAATCAGAGGCAGGGATAAAAAGATGGGCAAAATAAGAAAGGCAGAGAACGAATTAGATGGAAACCAGAGGAAAACATTGCTATTATAATCATGCTACACACACACACGGGGAAGGCTCTTCTTACAAACACACACTTAACAAAGTAGGGATTTACTATGCACCACAAACAACATAACCTGCTGTTTACTACAAGAAGAGTAAACAAACACTAGGAACCAACCCACAGCTTCTTTTCATGAAATTCCTTTCTGTGCTGGCAGGCCAGGGCTGCATTTCTGAAAATATACTGGAAATAAATCACAAGAAGCTCCATTCAGATGAAGCAAAGCATTGTAAATATGAATTAATCAAGTGTGAAGGGCCAACAAAGACAGCCCAATGTGTCCTCCTTACACAGAGCAATGATTTGATAGAGCCAGCCTCTTAATAATACATGGATTGCATTTGCTTGGGAGGGACACGAGGGAATGAGAATCCTAGGATGGTTTGAGTTGGAAGGGACATTCCACTAGTCCGGGTTGTTCCATGCCGGGAATTTACGGTGAAAGCAGTAAAAGGAGTGCTGAGGAGGGGAAGCAAAGGCAGGGTGTTGATCCTGCCGGGAACCACGAGAGAGCAGCATTGCCCTTCGCTGGGCTGGCGGGCACAGGTGCAAGGGGCACGCGGTGAATTCCTCGTAGGTGAACACAATTTACACAATCCACGAGTCCTGTGCTTTCTTGATGGACTAGAGACCGTTGGTAGGGAGGGTTTTGATTTATTTTTTATGCTTTAATGCTTCTTGCTTTTCAGAGCTTAGCCTGGTGCTCTCTGGTGGAGCAGATAGGAGGCGTGAAAGTGAGCTTTATGAGCTGCACAGCTCTATTTTGTGTACATACTCTCAGGCCTGACTTATTGAAGTGGGGCTTTAGTGGAGATTCCAGTGGGGAGGAGCACTCCCAGCTGTATGAAAAGTAGAGGGGACTAAATAAATTTTAAATAAATTTAAAATTTTAAAAAGTTAAAATTTGCTGATCTCCCAGCAGCTTAGTAGATGAAATGATGAAAACAACTTCTGAATTCTGTCAGTAATGTGCATGGAGTGCTCAACAGGCTCCTCTAAGTTTTGTGGTTGCATCAAAGGGCTAAGGGAGACTCTAAGGGCTAAGGGAATCCTGTCAGGGAAAGAGAATAGAATCACTGGAAAGCCAGACTGGTAGAGTCATTAAATAACATATAAGTCTTCCTTCTCTGTCCCAGGCTTTTCAGAACCAGCAATGTTGCTGGCACATCTGTGTGTGGTGGTGAAGGAGTGAGTTGCTTAGACCTGGGAGCTCTCGTGGATTGTTTTTCCAGGCCTAATAGTCCATCTTCTGCAGGTGTGGGCATCTGACCCAGTCTGGATGGCTGTAGACCTCAATGTTGTGCATCCTCAGTGCTTCCTGCCTGGCTGCAGCTCAAGCTACCTTGACCTACAAAATAATTTCCAGCCCCTTGCTAAACACAACAAGGAACTCTCCGTTGATCACTTAAATGTTATCTAGTCCCCCATCTAGCCAAACTCTGACTCTTTGGCACCACTTACCACTCAGTAAACCTCAGCCAGCAGAAAAAAAAATTGTTTCCCTGTTTACAAAATAAAAAGAAAAGAATGATTCTCTGCTTCAGAGGCCTGGGAACCTTGTTTACCCTCAGCCTGGAGTGAGTTTTTATGGGCAGGTTTATAAACCACTGCACAGCCAGCTCTGTAGTGCTGACAGACCTTGCAGTGTAGCTTCTTGAACACCTCTGCTCTGACAGGAGCACCACTGTGGATCTTAGGGATAGCAGCAGAACAGACAGACGTTTTTGGCAGGCTCGTGTGTACTGCAGAAACCTTTATCTTACTAAGGGAGTGGAGCCCTTTTAGTGTCTTGATGGGAAGGGGGCAGGAATTCAACATGAACAAGGCAAATCCATTCCAGTCCTGCCAAAGCTGCTGTTTTGCCCTGAGCTTTTGAGCCAGAAACTTGGTACAGTGTGTAAGGGGAAAGTGCTGTGATGAGCCTTGTTCTAGAGCTGTCACCAGCAGTGTTCCAGTGTCACGACACTGAGGACCTGCAAACCCCTCAGTGTTCCCTGTGCCTCCTCTGGCATGTGTTCTTCTGCAGCCTTTAGTTCTTCCTTATCATAAATCCTGTAGGATTTAACTTCTAGCTACTGATCCTTTTGACAGTAATGGACCATTAACTAACTGGAGACAAAACTGAAAGTGTAAATCCCTCTCCTTTAGGGAATTAGAAAGCAGGTTTAGGATGCAGGCCATGAAATGCGGGAGTTCATTGTAATCACAAACAAGGCCTGATTAACTCTGCTTGCCCGGCACCCTGCTCTGTGCCAGCTGATGAACACGAGACCAGGAGCTGAGGCTGGTGCTACAGGACCTTTGCAAGTGCCAGGGGAAAGCCTTTAGTCTTGGTGCTTGAGCTCCTTTATCCCATTGCCAGGACCTTCCCTGTAAGACAGTGAGGGAGTCTGGGCTGCTGAGGAATTATCTTCAGACACAGATGCTGTTCTGATTGGAAGTTTGGTGTGTTTTCCTTTGTTGGGGTAAGGTGAGAAGGGAAGGCCAGAGGTGAAGGTGCCTCTGCTCCCAGGGAAGAGCATCAGGGAGAAGGATGAGGTGATGGAGCAGCTCTGCAGGTTGGTGTGTACCAAGTCCAGTTCCCAGGCCTTCCTGGGGCCTCCAGTGACATCACGGGCTCCGCTCTGAGTCTGTGGGAGTGAGTTTGCTTCTCTCTCTCTTCACTAGACCTTGAGATCAGTGCCCACTGATTAAAGAAGTTAATTACCTTCCTCTTGCAGAAATGACTCTGCTTTCAAGGTCTCCCAGGGCCTTAATAGAGCATCTCTCTTTTACAGAACTTTTGATTGAATTGCAGTGAGTCACCATTAGAGCCAGGATGGCCAGGTCAGACAGGGATGTCTTCAGGGAGCCAGCTGGGCTCTGCATGTGGTAATGGAGTGGTCCCAAACTCCTCAGGGATAAGTGACTGCATCAGAGAGAAGAGAGGGAATAGGGTTCAAAAGCAGGGCTGGGTGGAGTCTGTGTTTCTGTGACCTCCTGGGAAGTGAAGTGCCTGGTGGCCAGTGGTCCCTGCACACCTGAGGCAGCCCACCACCTGTGTGTGCTCCAGCATTTCCCTCCTTACCCTGGATCCCGTGGCCATGCTCATGAGCTGAGTGCCTGCGCCGTTCATCATGCCAGGAGCACAAGAGCAACTGGAAAAAGTGTCTGGAATTTATCACTGATGGCAGGAGCTTTTGTCTGTAATAAAAACCATTTTCCCCCTCCTCTCTTCTAGAGCTTTTCTCCTTCCCTTCTCTCATTATTATTATTATTAAGAAGCTTAATGCCATATGTCTTGCTGTTTCATAAATAACCCCTGTAATCAAACAGCACTGGGTAAATGGGCAGTCCAGCTTGTGCAATTTGTTTGACAAAATGAATCCAGAAGAATATGAGTCTGTGGAGGAAAGACAAATAGAGCAGCTTGGATGAATGTGTTAACCAAGAGAAAAACGGCTTGGCAGAGCAGCTGATGCTATTTTTATCCATGCAAATGAAGTTCGGGGCTAATTTATTAAAAATACAGTACAGAACTTGCCAGAATGGTCAGTGTCTCCTGGGATGGAGAGCAAGAAAGGCTCTCTGCCTCCTGAGGACACAGGGGGTGCAGCTTAGGAGGGAGTGAGGTGCAGCCAGCCTGGAATGTGCTTAAGCTACCAGGAGGAGGGCTGGGCCTGGAGCATCACCCAGGTGGCAGGAAGGGAGGAGAAACTGCCCTGGGCTGGTGGCCCTGGCAGCCATCCATCCATCCATCCTCAGATCACAGGGCGATGTCAGAGCTACCTGAGGCTCAGGAGAGCCAGCTCCAGGCTGGGTGTGATCTTGGTAAATCCCAGATACCCAGGGCTAGACCAGTGCCTTCCTAAACAACTGGGCTGCTGTTCCCTGTACCCTGCTCAAGATGTAGCTTAGTATCCAAGTGAACTTCCTTGGCCAGGAAAAGCTGAAGGAAGCCTTTATCACCTCCTGCAGGGCTGTCTCTGCAGTCTCTTCCATGGGAAATCCGTCACAGAAGACAGTGAGAGCCTGCCCTCAGCCTGGGATGTGCTGCAACCTAGAGGAGAAATCCCCTCGTCCTGCAGCAGCGCCCTGCCTCTTCCTCACCATCAGGCGGCAGTACAGGCTCTGGTGCCTGGCCGGGCTGGGCTGTGCAGATGAAGGGGAGCATTTTTCATTGATCAGAAATATCTCGGCTACTGCTCCCTGCAACTCACCTTTTGTGGATCTGCCCCGTGGCCAAGGCAGCTGAAAAGCTGAATTTTTAATCAAAGCAATGAATTTGTTTCTAGGGAAGTGGAGATTGTGTAGAGGGGGATGTTTCCCGGCCTCCTCACCTCCTTTCTTCCCTCAGAATACTTGAGATATCTTTGCTCTGGCTTTGCAAGAACAACATTGTCCTCTGGGCTCAAAGGGAAGGCTGTGGGATGATGTGCACACGGGGATGCAGGAGGAAGAAGCAGAGGCTGGGCCTGAGCTGTGTGCTGGAGGCAGAGGCAGGCAGAGCTGCAGTGCAGGTGCTTCACGTGTTGGACTGCACATCCACAGCCAGGGATGCTGGCTCATTAGTCGAGGAAACACCTCTCTCCTGGCTGCTTCCCTCCCCCTCCTCCAAGTGGGAATGCAGCCCCCATCCTTTTTCCCCATTCCTGGTGTGTATGAGTATTCTTTTTTAAGTGGCAAGCTGAATATTTTAAACAAACACTGCTTAAAATCTATAATTTATGGGCAAGGCTTCAGAAGAGGAGATCAGTCATCTCTTGGTGCTGAGGGTGTCTCTCCATCTGCAGCAGCCCCCACTACTCTGTTCCCAGTATGGTGCAGCATAAGGGATCAGGCTTGGGCATGGCAGCATTGAACAGCACCCAGAAAATTCCTAGCTCTGAATGAAGGAAAACTGGACTGTCTTCTCTTGCAGGCAGGAACAGCTCCAAGCCCTCCACCAGTGGGAGAGACCTCCTGCTAGCCCGCCTGGAAGCAACTGGCTGGGCCCCACATTTGACCCACAGCTGGGCTACTTGGTATAGCTCTTGGAATGAGGGGTTAGGAACCTGCAGCCCCCCATCAGCTCCCACCTCAGCCCTTACTTGAAACCTGAGGGAGCCAGGGCATAGGTGAGCTGTCTGAGCTGGCAGAGGCTGAACTCCCAAAGGTGGCAGGCCAGACATGATGAGAAGTTGAATCAGGATCTGAATTTGAGCTTACAGGCACTGCTGGGCAGTGGGAGAGCCCAGGTTCCTGGGGGAAGACCCTGCCTCTGCTGTCCTTCTCCTCTCTGTGCCCCTGCATGTTCCCCAAGCTGAGCTGCATGTGGGAGGATTCCAGGCTTGTTCGTTAATGGGACTGGAGAGACTTTCGCTTCGATTAATTAATTTGCTGCTCTTCCCCATTTTCAGGACCATCTTTTATTCATGGCCAAGTAGCTCAGACACCGCTGCTTGCTGCCTGTTCAGGATGCTGGCATTAATATTTCATCCCAGAGCCTGCTCGTGCTGAACAGAGCTCGTGCCCCACGTTCCTGCCTCTTCCCGATGATCTCCTGCCCTGGCCCAGCTCACATTCCCCCCTTCCAGTCCCAGGCTGGGTCTCCCTGTCTCTTCACCAGTTGCATGGGTTCTCCTAGGATCGTATTCCCCGGGAATTAAATATGGCACACTTGGAGCTCACTGCCTCTGTCTCCTGTGGCTCTGGGCAATCAGCCCTGCTCAGAGGCTGTCGTGCTCACTGTGGGAATAATGGGTTCTGGGAGCAACTTGTGATATCAAGCAGCAGGGAGAGGGGAGTGACTCTTATCCTGCTGTCCCTTCCCAGGAAAGCAGGATATATATTCCAGTTGCCAGAGGAGCAGTGTGGTTCTGTGGCTGCAACCTGGGAGAAAAGAAGGCTGCTGAAGGAGAAAACCCCAGCTGCTTTCAGGGCAGCAGCAGAAATGAGGAAATGATACTCTCCTGCTTCTTCACCTCTCTCCTGGCTCCTGTGCATGCACTCTTCAGCATTCCTTAGTTCTGCAGAGCTCCAAGGCCAGGAGCAACCTTTGCCTGCAGCTCTGCAGCCCCAGCAAGGCACGGTGTCTGAAAGAGGGCAGGCCACAGTGCAGCTGTTTGGAGTGGCACTTCATTTACTGAATGGCAGCTCCATAATCCTCTTCAAATAAAAAGACTGTGGAGTCTCTGTACTGGGAGCTGATGGAAGGCTTTGCTGTCAGGCAGGTGGCACAAAGGGAGTATCTCCTTGCTGCACGTAGGAGTTCCTGGGTTTTGCTTGGGCTTTGTTATTTGATTATTTGCTCTCTCATTTGTCACTGGAGCTACGGATGTGATTCGTTCTCCCTGATTAAGGCACTTGTTTTGGCAGGGAAACCAGGTCTCATGGGATGAGATGAGAGCCTTGCAAGGCACAATCTGCCCTTTCCTCTTCATCCCAGAGATGCCAGAACCAATTCCTGGTACATCTTCCATCTCTTCAAGGACAAAACAGCACAGCAGCTCATGAAATATCTGGCCCCAGCCCAGAGGCTGCAGAGCCACCAAACCAAAGCATCACCTTAAAAGAGGTCTCCAGATTGGATTGGGAAAAATTTGGAGTTGGGAGGAAAGGGTGGAATTGTGTTGGGAGAACATGTGCACATGCCTGTGCATCCAGACATGCAGTGGGGACACGTTCAGTTAAGGGAATGAGATTGCAGGTTGCAGGATGTGGAGGCTGCAAGTGGCACAATCTCCACAGCCTCATTAAACTCTCATGTCCAAATTAAATGTCAGATTTGCATATTGGTTCTGTGTTTTCAGGCCCGTTGTGCAGCAGGCGGGAGGAAGCTGATCATGTGCAGGGTGCTGTGGGTATCCAGATTGCAGCCTCACTCCTGAGAGCTCTGCAAAGCCAAGCACGTGAAATTTTAGGGGGAGCTAGGGATTAAACTTGGCTTTACAAGAGTCAGGGCTCTGTGCCTCAATTCCTGCAGGTGGAACAGAGAACTGCATGTGGTGGGCATTGTTGTGCTGTCCAGGTTCCCAAAGCAGCTTCTGTGGGTTTTGCACTACCCCCTTTTCTTTCAGGAGACAGAGGAAGGGCACAGGCCTGGACTCTGGTTGTAGAGCTTCACCTTTGGGAAGCCCTTTACAATTTTCCCCAGGCAGGATTCCAGTCAGATCATGTTCTAATCCAGGTTTAATTACCTGTGAGGACAGACAAGCCTCTTTCTTGCCTCTTGGGAAGCCCAACCAGCAGGGTAGCATCGGGAATTGGGACAAAGCCAAACTGCAGCCCTGGTTGGTGAGCCCCTGATGTGCACAGGAATTTCCATTGTGGTTGGAGACAGATAAATGTGTCCAGGGACTGAACTAAGCAGCACTGAGAGTCAGTGATCCAGCACCTGAGAGAGGCACATCCCTCCCTGTGGGTAGTGGGAGGTTTTCCTGGCTTTGTAGTGGAATGCTGATTATCTGTGGAGACTGCTGCCAGTGGTTAGGCTGCAGAGCCATGGGTGGCAGCAGCAGGAAGGTGCTTCCCAACAGCATGCTGGAGGAGCTAAAAGTAGGAGAAGGTTCCTGGTCACCTGGGTACACCGTTGTGTTCTGCCCCAGTGTCCCTGCTGGGACCTGAAGGAGCTATGCAGCCCATCTGCTTCAATGCCTGGAAAGAGATGGGAAGCAGGGAGGAAGAATGAGGTCTCTGTTGCTCTGGGAAGCCTGTGCCTGCTGCCCTGCACAGCTGTGAAGCATGTCACATCCCTGATGGCCCAGATGCTGAAAGATGCTGAACATCCTTAGAAGGTCAAAGTCAGAAGGCAGAAAACCCTCCTGGCTAATTCTGAGACACAGCAGTGACGGGGCCTGCACGACAGGAGACACCCAGGAGGCAGAGCAGCTCTGAGTCAGCCGTCTCCAGAGAAAGATTTGTCAATGGCTGGGCCAGTTTTCACCAGCTCCACAGCTGGTGGCAGTTTCTGCACTTCATTCGACAGGCATCTTGTGTGGCTGACATGCTGCTCCCTGGAGGGGAGCCAGGGGATGGGACCCCTCCTTTCTCACTGGGGGTCAGTGCCTGTGGACTTTATCCAAGCACTCTTTGCACTGCAGTACCATTTCCCCAGGAGGAAAAGGAGCCCAGCATCAGGGAAGAGCCTGCAGGCCTGAGCTGGGGAAGTGGAGGGTCTGAAGCATCTTCTCTGGCCACCTTCCCAAGTGCTGCCTGCCTGTGAGCCCCGGCTGAGTGCAGCCCACAGCTCACCACCTTAGGGCAAGCTCTGGGCAGCTAAGGACAGAGTAATTCCAGGGGAGTTGCTCCAGATTTACATGATTGTAAAGAGAAAGGATGCAGCCTTAATTAAACTTCTTCTGAGTCCTAGGAGGGGCTGGAATAAAACTCTGAGATCTGCCATAGGCTGCCTTTATGTCAGTTGTATAATTCCTCCTGGTCCCAATTCTCCTATCCATAAAAGCTGGAGTACCTCCTGCCTTGGTTATGAGGGATGCAAACCTTGCAGGGCTGAAACTGCTCCTGCCAGCCACCTCAGCATCCCGGAGAGTAGTGGAGCTCTATGTGCTGCCCTGTCTACTGCTTCATCCCTGATCCTGGGCAGGCAGAACTGCCCATGGAGCAAAGCCCACATTTCCCTCCCAAGTCCCCAGCTGTGAGACAGCATCCAGCTCCCTCAGCCCGCAGTGTGGCAGTCCCAACAGCCTCTGTGCTCTCCAGGCATCCCTTGGTGCATTCCCTTCCAACAACAGGGGCCGATGTGCTCGCTGCGTGGTGGATGAGAGCATCCCTCATGGCACAATGGAAGGAGTGGGCCTGAGGCTCCTGCAGGCAGGAGAGCAAGCCATGAAGGACAGCTGAGGACGTGGGGCTCCAAACAGGAGCTGTGCCCAGTTTTAATGTGCCTGGCCTTTTGTGTTTGCCTCTATTCGTGCCAGGAAGGAAACTGCTGTCTCTGTATCCATCTTTCTGTCAGAAAATCCTTAGGCTCTGAATAGATTTGCTCTCGGATCTGTGGGCTGGTTAGCACCAGGCCTGTCTAGTGGGAGAAGGTGAATGACTCTGGAGGGCTTTATTGGCAGGACAGCGCTCTGGAGAGGAGGCTGGCTCACTTTTTATTGATGGGATCCTTCACCAGCAGAGACAGCCTTGGGGATAAGGAGTTGAGCAGGGGTGGATAGTCCCAGATTCCAAAGTTGGCTACAGGTTTGACCTTCCTGTTTGTATGCCTGGGCAAATCCCTGGTGTCCACTTTATTTCTGTAGGAGTTGCCTGTCTGTAACACACAGTGCAGTGTCACTCTCTCCATGGATGCCCATGAAGGAGTCTCCTCTTCCCTTGTGTTTCAGGCCCAGAGCTATTTGGCTACCTATAAATAAGCAGCCAGGTAGGTTGTGAAAAGAACACCACCACAGAGTGCTTGCTCAGCCTGTGCTTTCTGTCACTGCAATGGTGGTGCAGACAATTCCTCAGCTCCCGTGGCTGGATTCCCTGGGGGTTGTTGTTAATGCTGCTTTCCCAGCTCTTCCACTGAGCGGTCTCTGCCTGCTGCACTCATATAATCAGGAGCTGTAAAACCACTGACAAGTCCAGAGACCAGAATGGAGATTACATGCAACATTAAAATTAAAAATGGGCTGGAGTCACCAAGTTGTCTTCATTAGGTGGCTCTGTTTTATTTGTGGCTTTTACTGCCAAATAAATAATCTTTCAGGTGAGTTAGTTAAGCTGCCCTCAGGAGCAACACAAGATGGGTGAGGAGAAGCAGTTCAGCACGGCCTCTGGGATTCCTGCCACAAATCAGCCAGTCTGGAAACGGCAGAACTGGTGTCAGACCAGGATGAAAACCTTAAAATCCCACCAATACTCGATGCAGAACAACACAGAACAGTCCCCTCCCCTGAGCCAGTGCAAAGCTGGCTTCAGCACTGACAGTGAGTTCAGCCATTCGAGGCTCTCCCTCCCTCATAGCCACTCTCTGTCATCTGCATTCATTTGGTTTCTCAGGTTTTTGCCTCTCCCTTTCTGCCGGACTTCTGGCTTTAAGAATGCCCCTGAGGAAAGCATTAAGGGGAGGCAGCACTATGGATACTTAAGGGCAATTTTAGAAGGCCGAGCATGTTTGCCCCAGAATATTCCAGGACTTTCTATGGAGAAAGTGCACTGGTCATCCACTCACCAGGTGTCAGTGGATTGTGTTCCACGTGGATTGCTGATAGAAACTGCAATGCATGAATGGCTTGGTTTGACTGCAGCAGAACTAGATGAAGTCTTGCCTTTGCTTTGTTTCCTCTTTGCACTTCTAGACCCTTTCAAATCACAGGCTTGAAGGGCATGACAGCTGTTCCCCCGGGGATCAAAAAGTCTCTTGCAAACCAGTGCAAAATCGCAGCAGTGATGCTGCTGACACTGCAGACAGAGGAGAGGCAGGGGAAAGGTGCTAAAATTCTCTCTTGTTTCCTCCCTGGTCTGGGCTAGGTCCTGTCTCCCCGATTACTCCTTGACTCCTGGTCCAGAATCACAGCAAACACAGGAATCCAGCCCTCCCACTCCTGCCACTGTCAGAAAAGCTCCTCGGTACTGACGAGGGAAGATGAGACACAGTAGGTAAGGTCATGTATTCTCTGATTATCTGCTTTCTCGACAGAAAACTGCTTTAATGTAACTGAAATTCTTTGCAGAAAACGCTTCCATAAATAAGTCAATTTTTACAAGAAACATGATAGCAAACATATCTGTAGGAAAGAATGAAAGATACTGGTGAATCATCCCATTTCAACAGTTCTAAAATGAGGAAAAAACAGCCACTTTACATTTTGTTCAGAAAAGAAAATTAATTGATATTGAGAAAAAAAAAATCACAAAGGCTGATCTTGTGTGGGTACAGATAGTAATGGATAGTAATCCTTGCTTAAGGAGTCCAGACTGAGCTCAGCTGAATGAACTTCATCCTTTTAATACATAACAAGTATTTTCCCAACCACCCTTTGACTTTTAAATACCCTTTGCTGCCAAGCCAGAGCTGTGAGCAGGCACCTTGCAGAGTTTGAAATTACACCTGCTATAGGGTGAAAAATAAACAGTGTGGGAAGTTGTGAGATGCTTGGTTGTCTGTCCCCAGCAGTTTGGGGACCTTTTCCTTGGTGTGTGACATGGTTCTGCTTCCATGGTTGCCTTTGGGTAAGGGAGACTGTCAGGGGGCTGTCATGGACCATCAGGAAGCACTCAGGAAGAATTTCTTCATGGAAATGGTTGTCAGGCATTGGGAGGGGCTGCCCAGGGAGGTTTGGAGTCCCCATCCCTGGAGGTGTCCAAGGAACAACTGGATGTGGCACTCAGTGAGCTGTCACAGGTTGGACTTGATAATGTTTGGAGGCCTTTTCCAACCTTACTGATTCTGTGATTCTGCCATCAGATCTGGATGCTGATTTGCACTGGTGCAGCTGTGCTTCCTGGCCCCAGTCTTGTCATTCAGATTTCTCTGTGCTTCTTGTCTCACTGTCTGAAAAAAAAAAAAAAAAAGTGAGAAAAGAGAAAAGCAGCTCCCAGCTTCATTCCCTAAGGATGTGTGAGGCTGGCGAGAAGGTCCTGAACAATAGCAAGAGTTATTCAAGCCTTGGAGATGGGCATGGTTTCACTGGCACGGATGTTAGACCATAATAAATCCTCCCTGCTGGGGTCACGTGTGGCAGAGGGCAGGACAGAGCCCCGGGCCCCTCTGGCAGTGCCTGAGCGTCCCCTCCCTGCTGCAAACGTAGTGAGCACGAAGGGAACTCCCCATCCCTCAGCGGGAGCGGTGGCTGAGCGCTCTGCTGCTCCCCGGGGAGGCAGCAGGGGAGCGTTCCTGCTGCGTGCCTCTGTGTTTCTGTGTGTGTTTTTTCCCTGGCAAAATCAAATCAAATCTTTCTTGCCTCATCTGCCAGGGCGTGAGGGAGCTCCCTCCCGCCTGGGCCATGAAAGACTTGTCACCCCGTGACTCCGGAGGGGCACAGCACGAATGGCTGTGCTTGTCCCCAGCTGTGCTTTGAAGGAGGTGGTTCTCATTGGGTAACGTCCTATTGTGAGGGGATTTAATTAGCTGTGGTTTGTTCGCTCAGCAGACACAAATGAGGTTTTAATTTTTTGTGTACAGGCGCGAGGTGGTTTTTGTTCATCGCATCGGGAGCTCTTGCAGGCCTCCCACGTCAGAAGCTGCCTCCAAGAGGATGGAGAGGGTCAGACAAAACAGGGATGATATTCCAGAAGTAGCAGGATTGGCTAGGCAGGATTGCAGCTTTAATACGAGCTGGGGTTTTCTTGGTCACAAACACATGGCACTACAGCGTGCCCTTCCTCTGCACTTGCAGTGTTCCTGTCTCCAGCAGAAAACCCCAAATCCCAGCAAAAGGAGAGTGTGTAGATGCTGAGAGGGCTGGGGAACAAACCTAAGCCTCTCTAAATCTTTCCAGAGCCTCATTTCCTTCTGCTCTTCATTGTCTGTCTCCTCTCTTCCAGCGCCCAAAAGCACAGTGGCATTTACTTTCTTACTTAATGTCAATGTTTGCTTTGCTTTGGAACTGTCTGTTTAATAATAATAATTCCTGAGCACAGAGGAGAGGTGAGGTCTCTGTAGCTTCAAACTGGGAAGAGTGGTCTCAACACTCACATTTTCTCTACTTTCTCCTGGGTTTGGAGCAGCCCAGGGAAGATTCCCAGACTTCAGGATCCTCACCGAATCAGACAGCTGATTTCGGTGGAATGCCAATGCATCAGGTTCTTACTCCTGTATGTTTTCCTTCCCTCCCTTCCTTCTGCGATGAATGCTGTCTCTGAGACAGGCAGCTGCAGAGGGAGATGCAATTTTTCTTAGCTTGCCAGCCATCAATCTCCTGAACAATACCCTGCTAATGAAATGGCAATGTTATCACACGCCTGTCACCAGCAGTAATGGGGCGGCCGTTCCAAACTCCGACCAGACAGAGGAAAAGCAGGGAGAGCTCTGGAGTTTGTCTTCAGGTGTGATTCCTCCTGAAGGCTTTTGGCAAACTCTGGGCATCCTTCAGTGCACAACTGAGAGCCCCCAAGTGAGGTTTGCTGGCCACCTCCTCCCACTTTGCAAGGACAGAAGTGTCCACACATGGTCAGCCACTGTCCTGTAGGACCATGCTGAGTTTTCATCTGAATTCACTGGGTGGGCACCCGTGGTCATCCAAGGAGCCACTTCCTCCTGTCTCCTTTGTGAACTGACATCACCAAGTGGGCAAGAAAATCCTTGCTTGATGTTTCTTCCTTTGAAAATCAAGTGGTTTTTAAGTGGATGGACTTTTCCCTGACCTGTTGCTATTCCACCTCCTGCTTTTCCCTACTTGGAACTCTTCAGACAGCAAAGAGCTCACTGAGTGGCATTTTGTCCCTGAGGCCTTTCTGTCCATGATTTCAGTGAATCCCAAGGCACAAAGCACAGTGACAAGGCTTTCTGCTTTGCGTGGCTTGTTTTTGTGCTGAGAGATTCACTGCAGCCTGCTGAGGTGATGGGGAGACACCTGGAACTTGCAGGAGGTGTTACCTGGGTTGTGTGTCATGGGGCAGGCTCTCCTTGAATGGTGAAGGACTTCCACTTAAAATAAAACCCCTGGATGTGTGAACAGATGGTAGCAGCTACTTGGAGGGAATGAGAGATGAGGGGAAGTTACCAGAGGGACAATCTTTCTAAAACTTAGGGCTGCCTCCAGACAGGAAAGGTGAACTACCCTGTAGGTCTCACCCAGCTTTGGATGATGCTGAGAAAATGCCTGTGTGTTCTGTGCAGGCTCAGCAGGAGAAACCCCAGCTCGTTCCCCAGGTTTCCCACAGCCAGATGAGGCACTGAGAGGCTGAGCAAAGCCTGAGCCCTCCTTTCTCTGATCCCTGCTCAGCATCCTGCAGCAGCATCCTCCTGCTGCCTGGATCAACCCTGGGGAAGTGGATGACACCTCCAGACTGTGAGAAGTGCCAGAATTAAGGTGTTTGGAGCACTTCCTTCTGAGTCTGGCAGGTGTAAGTGAAGCTGAGGATGCCGGGGGGTGCAGAAGTTAAAAAAACTTGTACAAATCTCCTCAGTGCATCCAAGGTCACTGAGGTTCCCAGGATTTCTCTAACAAGTGGATGCAGCCTGATTTGCTTCATCCTTTAGAAATCATGGTTTACACGACTGCTCCCATTCTAGGTCCTGGCTGGAAAAATTGTTCTTTTTTAGTAATAATTGTCACTGAACACTGAAAAACAACCATGAGAAATGACCAGAATATAACCTCTTGAGAGTGCTGTAAAAAATTTTGTTGTTTATTTACCTTAGGAAAAAAAAAGAAAGATCAAACAGAAGAGTAAGAAATCTAAGGCTCTGCGATGAGAGAAAAATACAATTTACTTTTTAAAGCTCTTTCTGATTTTAAAGTGATATACGGAAAAATATAAATGGTTCTAGAAAACTTCACCAAATAATAGAGAGAAGAGAAAATAACTACAGTGAAGGGCAGTATATTGAGGGTCATATCTGCCTCCATCTCCAGTAAAACAATATTTGCTGCAACAAAAGCAGGGGTATTTTAGTTATTTATTGTTGTGTCACCTACAAAATATTAAGGAAGTAAAAAAGTTTTAATTTATCCTGGATGAAGTCTGGTGGCCAGGAGACTGCCCAGGAGCATCAGACTTGAATGCACAAGCAAGGAGGGGTGAGGAGAGCAGGAAAAGCCTCTGAATAGGGAAGTAGGACTGGTCCCTTTCCTTGGGTTGAAGCTGGTTCAGGGAGTGCAAGGAAAAGGAAATGTCAGGCAGCACCTGCTGGGAGAGGGCTGGGCTCCCTCAGACCCCATCACACCACAGGTAGCCCATGATAAGCGAGATTTAAGTGCCAAAAATCCACCACCACCTTTTAGAAATGGAGTGATGTCAGCTCTTCCTCACCCCAGTCTGCACTGAGGGTTTAGAGCCTTTCACAATCCAGCCCACGAATCATCTTGTCCCTTTTATGCCTCCTCTTCACACAGCTGGTATTTGTCATTAGCACATTTTATTAGTCTTTGTTCCCCACCCCCAGTAAAAAAAAAAAAAAAAATTAATAAAATGCCAGAACACATACTGAGCAGAAGAACAAATTGTAAATGCAGTCATTAAACAAATACACCTTTCCTTCTGTCGTTGGATGGAAATTAATTACCCTCCTGGAACTGAAACCTGGATGTGTGCTTTGACTGACAGCTGGGGCTTGTGTCTGGAGCCTTTTGCAGAGGCTGAAATCAGGACTGGCCCCTTTTTCAGTCATGAGGAAGGCGATGGCAGGATCTGAAGGACTCTGAGGAGGGATGAGACAACAGATCGTGGGACTTGGGTTCACTGTCAAAGGGCAGGAGCAAGAGCTTGCTAAGCCCCTCAAGCAACTTGTGGGATTCCTTGTTGACTGGAGGCAAAATCCTGGGCTAGCTGAGTCTTCAGTCATAATTAACATCAGTTTCCTCTTCCTGCCTCCCACTGCCCATGGGAGGGCAGGATTCCACTTTATCCTGGAAATTAAACACCCTTAGTCCCCACCAGGTGCATCACTGCATGAGGAAACAGAGCCCCACAGGGCCAGACGTGCCTGCTGCCACCAGCTCGGTGGCTTGGGGACACTTGCAGGACATGTAATTGCTCTGTCCCATGATCTGGGTGCATTACTAGTCCAGGAGCATGAGATAATGAACCTTTTAGCTGGGAGTAAAGAGGGAAAAAGAAAGAGAATGAATGAGCTGGGCAAGAGAGAATGACTGAGGATTCAGTTAGTTAATAAAGGGATTGCAGAAAGCAAGGTGAAGAGACAGTGGTAATTTTATGCACTGCCAGTCAGGCCCATTTGTCCTGGGAGCAGCTCCAATTTCTCTCTGAGCTGTTCTTTTTTCTTTAGAAATGGAGCTGTGAAAGGAGAAGAAAAAAAAACCTCCCTGATTAAAATCAGCACCCAAAGTGACAAGGAAAAAAGCCATTTTAATCTCCACATCCATAGATGGATCTTCTCCCAAATAAGTGAAACAAAAGGGAATTTATAATATTGGCCAGTCTTACACAGCACAGGCTGAAATCATCCAGACTCTGATGGCAGTCTTGTCATATCCCAGCCCTAACTACAAAACAGAGCCAAATTTCATCTTTACAACTATTATTTTCCACTCATACATGAATTTCTCTGCTCCACCCTCATCCACTCCCCATTCATTCATGACCATTTAAGAGTAAACCTCCCTTAAACCCCTAATTAGCACTGCAATTTTGATGTTTTAGCTCTACAACTGGTTCAAATCTTCCTCTTGTTATTAAATATTCCAACTCCTGCATCAGAACTCCTAACTCCTGAGCTAAGGCCAGAGAAAGACAGAACTGGGTATCTATTGCTTTTAAACTCAGCTTTATCAGATACTTGAGCATCAAGGGGCTGTGTGATGTACTTGTCCCACAGAACTTTGATTTCTGATTGAGGAGAAAAGAAAGTTTTTTGGGGAAGACAGCAAGGGAAGGGCATTCCTGTGGTGGAACACAGGCATGGATTATCCCTTGCAGTCAATGGGAACCTGTGAAAAGATTGGTTTTACTTTAAGACTGCAGGATGGGGACAGAAACAGGAAAGTGGGAGTGTTAAATTCTGCCTGAGTTGTCCTTGGATGGAACAGTTTTGCATCAGGTCTCTGGGCAGGTGGATGCGTTCACCTGTAAATTCCACTTCCCTGCAAACTTGCCCGGTGTCAGGGCTCCTGAGCTGTTTGTGCACATCCAGATGAGGCTTTTGATCTCAACAGGAAAGTCCTGACCAGCCATGGCAGTGCTTGGTTCAAGGATGAGTGGGACTGAGCACATAAACCACAATTTGTGTCTGCATGCAAGTGCAAGCTGCTAACACAGGAGCATTTCTGCTGCAGGAGTCCACTGCTTTGTTTTATCCTGCCCTGCCCGTCCCCAGCTTGGCCACTGGTCAGTGTGGATGGCAGCTGAGGCAGGAAATGAGAACACTCAGGGCTCTTAGAGAAGCTTTCAGGGCTTGTCTCCAAGGGAACAAACAGAAAGGTCCAGGGGCAAAGCCAGAACTGTTCTTAAAGAGGATTTAATCTGATGTGGGCTGCCCCCAAGCACAGGGTCTTGCACGAAAGGCTGAGAGTGTTCATAAGTCTGTTTAACCTCTCTTAACTTCCCTGCCTTTCCCCCTTTAACTGGATGAGCACAACGGCCTTGTTCGGGTCCTGATGACTTGAGTGCAAAAAGGGGGTGGGATTTTTCCTCAAGGAAGGCACCAGCAGCCTGTGCCCTTTCCTCAGGGGCACAGAGGATATAAACCACTCATCAGCAAGCCAAAGGCTTTTATTTTTGTATCAATACGCTTGGAGATGAGATGTGTGGAGCCTGGGAAAGGCAGGCAAGCAGGATTTTGTCAGCCAGGAGGATGTTAATGTGAGGAGCAGCAAAACCAGGGGGTTTGTGTGATGTGGTTCGAGTTCCAGCTCTTTTATCAGCAGTGGTGTCCTTGAGTGGAGGCTGTAGCTCAGCTCAGCTCAGTCCTGGCACTGAGGCCCTGTGATTGCATTACAGGGAATTATCAGGTGGCTGCACCTGGCTTAGAGAGCTCCAAGAAGGCACAGGGGTGCAAAAGGGAAGGCAAAGCACCGGTGGTTTATGAAATTAAAAAGTTCATGAGTGCCAAATCCACACGCTGGAGAGGAACTGAGAAATGGAAGAGGTCTCGGCAACGCCTTATCAGGAGGTAGGACAAGGAAATTGGAGTTGAAAGCACTGTAGTGCCTGATTTGCTATCTCTCCTCTGCACCTTGGCTGCAGGTTCTGCCTTTAGGGGTTTGTTAGGCAACTTGGGGAGAAATATTTTGTGTGTATTCAGTGGGTTCTGCTTGCAGAGGCCTTTGTATGTATGAGGTGGAAAACCTGTCTGGAGAGATGGGATCCAGCGTCCCTTGTACCCTACAACAAACACAAACACAGGAGGGAAGAGGACAAAAACTGTAACGTGGGCTTCATGTGGCTTTTTTGGAGATGGAGGATAAATTCTCCCCTGCACTTGCCCCTGAGCCTGTGTGCCTGTAAACACAACTGCTATTTGCATTGGAAATGTTATTGAGGGGAACAGTTCCTCTTTGGAGGAGCCCTGGCAGCACCTGGCTGCTGCCTCCATGGGAGAGAGGCTGTGCAGGGTGTGCAGTGTGTGGAGAAGGGAAGGAGAGGCCAGTATCCCTCTGGAACACAAGACCCTGCTCTTCCTGAGGGAAGGGGAGACGGTGCTTGGCCAGACCTGAGAAGGAAGCTGACAGAATCCAGCAGATCCAAGTGCCTGTGGTAGGTACCAGCTGATGAGGAGACCTGCTGGGCCAGAGCTCAGATGCTGTTAATGCAGGAAAATCTGAGGAGGTCAAAATCCATAAAAGATGCTGCCAGAGAAACTGAGATTTCACTTTCTGTGCTATAAACACGGCTCAGTTTCCTGCTTTTACCTCGAGAATGTGCTGCCAGTTGGGTCAGGGGAGCAGATCAGGTTCTCCTTTGCTTTCCTCTGTCTATCTCCACTCTTTCCTCAAAGGAAAAACCTGGAAAACCTTGATATTGCTGCGTTGTCAGACTCTGGTTGCAAGCACAACGTGGCTCAGGTCCTGTAGCTGCTGGTGCAGCTTGGAGATGCTCAGCAATAATATCACGACTTGCTGGCAGTGGCACAACAGGAAATTGGAGTAGTAAAATATTTCCCTCCTCGCTGCATCCCATTTACATGTTCATAATGGAGGTTTTTAAGGCCCTAATGACAAGGAATGCTCATTGCTGGGAGAGGATGATTGAAGCAGAGCCGGGGTGATTGCAGGCAGTGAGGAAGGGATGTTAATTACATCAAAGGAAGCAGGAGGGCAGCACAGCTGGCTGGCTGCTGTTTGCCACCCGGGGATGGGGGCCGTCCTTGTCCCCTGATCCTGGCACAGATGTGCTCACCCACCCTCTCCAGACCTCAGTGAGAAGGGAAAAGCAAAGAAAAAAACCCCAAACAAACAAAAATCTCCTTCCAGCTGCAGCCTGCGACAGGATTGAGCTGAATTTGTGCGTGGAAAACTGCTGGAGGATTGAGCAGTGCTCAGAGCAAGAACAAAGGTGCTCAGGAGAGGCAAAAAGAGGGAAAGAGCCCTGGAGACATGGCTGGGGGCTCAGCCTGTTCAGCGAGGTAGGCCTAGGAGTGAACTGATGTGGTGCAGATTAAGGAGCTTCTGTTGGGTGCACAGGAATCAGAGGCAGCCTTTGAAGCCCTGCAGAGGATGCTGTGGTTGTTTCATCTCTGGCAGCCAAGTTGTCTCCAAATTCTGCTTTCTGCCACCCTGCTGGTGGAGCAATGCCCCGGGGAGGTTTCTCCTTGGATGGAAATCTCCATCTGCATTCCTGGGAGATTATAGGGCAGGGTACTGCTAGAGAAGAGGTGTTTGAGGAGTTGTGCACTTGGTGACAAAAGAGAAAGAGATAAAGGAGAGCCCATGAATATAACTCAGCATAACAGAAAATAGCAGAGAAAGGAGTTAATGGAAGGATGCATAAAAGAACAAATGAGAAAAGAAGTCCTTAGCAATTGCATAGAGCCTCATTTAAGCAGAGTATTCCCCTTTAAATAAATAAAACAGCAGAGCCCAAAGTGTTTGAGTTTTTCCCAGTCAAAGCCTTGGTATCAAACTTTCATCTGTTCTTGACAGAGCAATTAAAGGGAGGGATACAGGCTCTGAAATGTAGCCAAAAGGAGTAGACTGAATATTTAATACAGTTCCAGGCTTTGAAAGTCCCAACAAACCAGTGGAATGGGGAAGCTGGTGACAGTTTTATCTTAATAAGGAAAGGGAGGGAAAAAAACCCTTTATTCCTGCCAGCAAAGATGGCAGGGAAACCCAAACTGGATGGGAAACAGGCAGCACCTTTCCAGATTCTCTTCTTGGATGTCATAATAGCATTTCTCAAATGGTATTTGATGGATCTTCCCACCCATCTTACTCCAGCTCTTGGTGCTGGAGAGACATAAGTGTGGAGCTCTCTGAGGTTCTTTTCCATAGTGCTAAAGGGAAAAAAAAAGAACTTTAGGGCTGAGGACAATCTCCTGGTCTGCACCTTCTGCTCAGCAGCTGGGAGGGGGTGAAGGGAGAGCTGGGGAGTTGAACATGGAGTTAAACGTGCAGGTTAGCCCGGCTGCCAGGACTAAACCAACTCATTAAAGGGATTAGCCAGCAGCCCTGACTGGATTTAGGAGGGTGGCTGTTGCTATCAATAAATAATCCTGTCTCCAATCCTCTCTGGTGGCTTGGGAAAGACGGGGAGCAGAGGAAGGGTGGGAGGGAGGGAGGGACCGTAAGGAATGAGAGGGGTAATTTCAGGGAAATGCTGGAGGCACGGGAAAAACTCATCCCTGTGAAGGCATGGCTTGCTGAGGAGTGAAATATTCCTTCTCCCTGTGCTCTAGTGAGGATCATGGGAGCTCTGGAATGGGGCTCCACTTCCTCACTCTGTACAACCCTCCAAGGCAGCCTTGCTGGAGCAGGATTGTGCTGTTTGGTGACGGGGAGATTGAATTTTGATTAGCTCTGACACAGTCTCTTATAACCTTTTCATTAGAAAATTACCTTTAATAGAAATTGTTCTGACACCTCAGCAGCGTTTCCCCCTAATTCATTACAGACTCTCCTGGTGGGAAGGGAGGGGAGGGAAATGGAAAGGTGCCTCTGTTTTTTCTACTTGCATATTTATTAATCCTTTTACAGTATAATCTATCCCCTGTTTACCTACTGACCTGTTTGGTGACTTGTCTGTCTGTTCCTCTGCCTGCAGTATCCATCCAAACAGGGGATGTCTGCTTTCTTGCTCTGAATTAAAATCCAGTTCTCCTTTTTCCTGTGAAATGCAATTTTTTTTGGAAGAAACATTGTTTTGGGGCGACTGCAATATTTCTTTCCAGTTTTGCCTTGAGAAGATAATAGTATAAAAGTCATGTTCTGACTTAAAATGAAAAATGAAGGTGTTCCTTTCTAACAGTGTTTCAAAACTGTGTTTCTGCTTTATCCAAAGGCATCTCTGCCTAATTTTTAGTCAAAATTTCCACCCAGCTGATGGATGGATGAGTGTTGGAGGCAAAAGAAGCAGAGCAGGGATGGAAAATGTCTCCATGTTCCCATCTAGTATCAAAAACCAGCTGATACCATGTACAACTCAAAGCAAATCGTGTCATGTCAGCCTCTTCCCAGATCTGTGTGATGGAAAGGAAGACCAGGTGTGGGAACATAAGGAATAATAGTTATTTGCAGAGCTCTTTGAGATCCTAAAAGGGAAAACCCTGGGGAGATGTAAAGTATTATTAAAAGGGCTGTAAGTTCTTTTCAGGCAGTTAAAGGGATAATAAATTCATTGCCCAGGAGATCTGATAGTCAAAGTTCTGTGCAGAACGTGGTAAAAAGGGAAGACTTCGGGAGACTTTTGGGCACTGAGACGGACAGTAAAGCCAGGCTTATCAAGTTAAGTCTTCTCTTGGTTTTGGGTTAAAATCAGTTTTGTTGTTTCAGCAGCCCTTTCATAAAGCACTAAATGTGTCTGGAGCTTGAGAATTTGAGCACTTTTTGGTATTTAATCACATTTCAGTCAGGTATTTGGGCCTAATTTCTCATTTGAATTTCTCTGGCTTCATCTCGAAGTCATCGGGCTGTCTGTCCCCCCCCCCAGATTAACGAGGCCTTTAGCACCTGCTATTGTCTCCCCACAAAGGCTTTTATCTGCTCTAGTCGAGTCACTTCTCAATCTCTGATAAACCGAGGGATTGAGCTCTCTCTGCCACTCTCCAGGGAGGATGGATCCGTGCTTTCAGCCTACTCTGCATTTCCCTTTGGTCTTTTCCAGGGAAAGCCCTGGCCCCACACCAGCCCCACTCCAGTGAATTCCTGCTCTCTCCGGGAGCAATCTCTCCCCTTTTTTTTTTGCCATATTTCTCTCCTTAGATCTTCGGGCTTCTTGCAAGTTTCATTAGGATTAATTTAATTCTTCGTATCAAGATTATTGAGGGGAATTGAGTCCAAGGCTGGAAATGTGTTAAAGCTCCACTTGTGCCTCTCTCTCTCTCTCCCGTGTTCTCTCCTCCGTGGACAGCCCCTTCCATCAGAAATAGGATTCTTAATCCATTTACCACGTGCTTCACTGATATCATATAACACTAATTTTTTAATCAGAAGGTTGTGAGATACAAAGTCAAACATCTTACAACAGCTAAATATATTATATCTTTGCAGTTACCCTTATCAACCAAACTTGTAATCTCATCAAAGAATGAAATCTGATTTGACTGACAAGACCTATTTTCCATAAAACCATGTTGACTGATGTTAATTATATTTCTGCCCTTTAATTCTTTATCAATTGAATCATATATCAGCTTTTCTGATTACTTTGCCAGGGACAGATGTTGGCTGGCCTGGATTCCCTGGTTCAGCTATGAAATCCAGGCACCAGGATTGCTTTTCCTGCTGCAATTCCCTTCCTTTTCCAGGGAGCTGGGTAGGTGTGAGCCCTCACTGTGCGCATCCATTCCCAGCCTATTTTCACTCTGCGAAGCGCAGAGGGCTGGGATTCCTGAAGTGAGGTTTGTGTAAAGTTGTGAGCCCCTTTCCCTGGGAGCAGGCACGTCCCTGGAATGCTCTGATCCTACTGCAGCCTCTCCCGTGAGTTTGCAGACATCAGAAGCAATCAGCTGTCTCCTGCTGCCTGACAGTGTCGGATTTTCTTACATCTCCCGATAAGAACTAACCTAGCATTTTACAACTGTATATCTGAAATTAGTAGCAGCTTAATCTCCCTCTGCTGGATCACTCAGAGGTGTAATTGTGCAGAAAAAAAGGGTATTAAAATGCAAAACGCTCTCCTATCCTTCTTCATGTTAAATCCCTTCTTCCTTCTATTATTTTTTTTTTTCATTTTACAAGAGGTCTTTTACTTTTTGCCTTCCCCCCATGTGTGTGTCTGTGTGTCTTCATAAAGAGAATGAGCTGGGCACGCAGAGAGAATAATTTCTATTTCTACATGAATCTCAGGAATGAATACTTAAATTCAAGCAAAAAATACATTCTTACACCTTTAATTTCCTCTCTATGAAGTATAATGAAAAAGCCTGATTATTTTTAATTCTTCCCTTTAATAATTCAGCAGTGGAGTGATTTAAAACTGGGGACGATAATTACCTTTTCACTTTCCTGGTAAATGGAGTTTTAATAGAAATGGAAGCTCAAATGCTGGAATTAATTCAGACAGGTCAGCATCAGGTCATCCATAGCATCTTCTGTATAAATCATTTATCTGAAAAATGGCCTGCTTCTCAATTTCCCAGGAATCCCTACCCAGAGGCTACGTTTAAACAGAAGACTCAATGTTTATATCTTGTAAAGCATGAAGGGGGAAAAAAAAAGTGCAATCCACATCATCTTGGAAGGATTTTTTTTTTTTTTTTTTAATGCAAATGAAACTGCTGTTTGAAGGACAGGGAAGCAGGGGCTTGTCTAGATTAGGGAAATTCAGCTGTAGCTACAATGGTGGTTGGCTGTGGAAGCTTTCACAGATCCCATTATCTGAGCAGTTTGTGCTGCTCAGTCTGTTTATCTTCATGCTACACCTGCTACATCTGTTTTAGAGGTGAGGGATGGAGGTGAGCAGTGTCATCTCCAGCTGAGAGCAGACCCCCGAAATAAGGAGTAGGCTCTAACTGCTGCCCTGTGAGCCAAGGAGGTCTGTCAGGGAGACAGGAAAATAAAGAAAAATATCATTTCAGCCCCATCCGTGGAGGTGTGTTTTGTAAAAAACAAGGGGAAAAAAAAGCCCAAAAAAACCAAGGCAGGTTTAGCCAAAGCTGCTCCTGCCCTGGGGAGGATGGTGACACTACAGAGCTGATGTACCAAGGATTTTCCTGGCACAGGGAGACGGGGAAAGGCTCCACTGAGATTCCCACACTGCACCAAGGTCCTGCTCTGACCACTTCAACGCCAAACCATCCCTGTGGGGGCTGAAACTGCTGGAACACCTCCCCTGAGCATTCCCGGGGCTGCTTCTAGCTGGGATTGATGTCCCTGGGCAGGGGGTGAGCCCTGCACCCCGCTGAAGTGGAAGGGGCCGGGCCAGCAGCAGGGTTTGGCTGGAAGCAGGCAAAGCATCCGGGGGGTTAAATTTTTCATGAGAGCTAAACATAAACTGCCTCGTCTCTAATTAAGCACTGGGACATGGAACTTTAAAGCACTCCAGCTCTGATTCGCCACAAGTGTGTGGTAATGATTTCTTTTCAAATGTCAAGCAGTTTTGTTTCTATTTCCTTTCATAAATAATTGGTGCTGAGCCGGTGGCAACACCAGCATCCAGCTGGCAGCAGGAGCCTCGTGATCCACTCCTTGCATCCAGCCAGGCACGGGGCAGTTCCAGCAGATCCCAGGTGGGGAGGGAGGTTTTCCTGCTCCCAGTGCAGGGAAGCCATCTCAATTTCCTTGCGGTTTCTGAATTCATTGTATCAGGCGTTTTGTTTTCATTGAGACTAACCCGGCGTGTGCTCGTGGCAGGGAGAGGTGCCTGCAAGGGTGCAGGATGGCAAAAGAAACACGGGATTTTCTGCAGGGATAAGGGGGGAATTTAATGCCTGAGGGCCAAGAGAATCCTGGCTGGGGAGCTCACACCTAAAAAAGTGCACGGCCAGCTGTGCTGTTCCAGCCAAGGATCCAGGTGAGCCCTCCCCTTCCTGCCCGGGTACAGCACACCCTGCAGCCATCCCCGTGTGTTTTCTCTGCCACTTATTCTCCACACCAATATTTCTCTATCCGTTACTGTTTACAGCCACGTATTATCCACCCTTGCCTGGGGAACTCAAGCAAATGATTGCATTGCTGGGATCCCCAGCCCTGTCAGTAAATACAAACACAGCTTCCAGCAATGACCTAGCTGTCATCAATTCAAAGGGATCAAACTGATGGCTTTTTTGGGGAGAGTGCTGCTTAAAATGCTGCAGGAGTGCTGTATGTCATGGAAATGTTCCTGGCAGGTCCGTATTTACTGTCAGATGCCCTAATGAGAAGTTAAAGAATATCCTTTTTGCTTTGCCTCCTTTCTGCTGTATTGGCAGTGCTATAGGTGGGTGCAGTCAAAAAAAAAGTGTTTCAGAAATGTATAAACTTTGGGAATCAAATCTCCTTGGAGAAAAGTGACCTGCTAAGGGACATCAGGGCAGTAATGGAATTGATCTCCTGTCTGTCTTTCAAAAGAGTTTTTCAGATTTCCCAGACCCATCCAGCTAAGGAAGGCAGATGTTCAAACCCTGATTTTGCCTGCCTCTTGCTGCTCTCCATATTTAGCCCCAGAAATATCTGAAGTGGTCATGCTGCCTATTTCAAGAAGGAAGGAAGAAAATAAATCAGACAAAATAGAAGCTGGGTTGTTTGCTCCAGGCATGTTAAAGAAGCGTGTGTGTGGCCTTCTGCCTCAGCTGCGGGGCAGTGCCACGGCTGAGCTCTGTTCCTGGCTCCCATGTGTCACACGGCCCTTGGGGACAGCCAGCTTGCACTGTCTGGGGTCACTGAAGACAGAGACTTGTGTCATTTCACTCCCAGATGCACTGTATATAGAGTTAAATAAGAATATAAATATAAATTTACTTGTGCGTGGGAGTCCCTGCGTGCCCCGGTTTGTAGCTCTGTCCCTCCCCGTGCACAAGAGCCTGTCCCATCCCACCCACCCCTTGCAATGCAGTGGATGTTCCTCTTCCCCAGAGCCCTTCCCTGTGCTCTGGGTTCCATCCTCCCTGGCTCGCTGCTGGTGGCTTTGCTCTGGCCCCTTGCACAAACAGCCTTTTCCCCTGTCCCTTTCAGGAATGATGTTTATGGAGTCTCATGCAGCCACTCTCCTGCATTTTTCATGGAGCTGCTCTCTGGGGGCGTTGCAGGCTGATAATCAAGCAGCACCCGAGCAGAGATTGCTGCAGGCTCCCTGCCACAGCTGGTAATTACCCTCCTGTCCCCGCAGCAGGCCCTGGCAGCTCGGTCCCCTCGGTCCCCAGCCACAGATTTCATTGACCCGTGGTCTGTCTGGGGGATCACGCGGGCTCTGAATGTCCCTGCCCGTCTCTGAGCAAAGGTGAGACCCAGCTGTGTGCAGCACCCAGGGATGTGCCTCGGCAGGGATGAACCCCTGCTGCAGGGACCTCACTCCTTGTGTTCCATCCTCCTCTTCCTCTCTGGTCACCCCAGAGCCTGGATTTTTATTGCTGATCTCAGATGGAGGTGGAGCAATCAGAAATGTAAAACAAACAATGGTGCCTTAGGGCTGACAGTGCCTTACAGCTCAGAGCTGATGTTTATTTCTTGGTGTGTTTTCCTAGATCAAGGCAAAGCTGGGTCCAAGAACTTCTCCCTTTCCCACTCCCTCCAAAACCACCTTTCCCAGTCCTTGCTGGCACAATCTGACACGGAGCATTCTGTGCCAGGAGAGCTGCTCCTGGCTGTAGGGTAGGGAAACAGCTGCTGGAACTGGAATCCTATTCCATGGGATAAGAAGTCTCTGGAATGCTGTGGGAGATCCCTGGGGCTGTGGGACTTTGTGGTGTCAAGGAAGAGAGGAGCAGTCTGTGAGCTCTGAGAGAAACAGGAGCATCTGTTTTCCCCCACCCCATGCTAGAGGGTTGCCCTTCATTTTTTTAATTTATATTTGTGATGAATTGAATTCTCTGGATGAGAAGGAATGAGTTCCATGCTATGGAAAAGCGGTGAAATCTGAAACATTGTATTCTTGGTTCTCTCCCTGTCTGAACAAGGCATGCACCTGCACACCACCAGGGCTCCTGGTCATCTCCTCATCCCTCCCCTGAAATAAAGCAGGCAGTGACAAAGAGAGGTAATTTATGAGCACTGAATAATTCAAGGCACTTCCATGCCCTGCTCCTTTTTTTGTTGTTGTCCCTTGGGAGAATCCACCCCTGCCACACACATGGGGGGAGCCTCTCCTGGGACACACAAACATTACACATTTTCCTTTCATCCATCCTTCCCCCTGGCCATCTCTCCCTCTGTAAAAACATCTGCCTTCCAGCCAGCCTTTCCACACTTTGTTTTCCCTGCCTTGCACACACACCTCAGCCTTCCTGTGCCATCCTCCAGCCTCCCTCAAGAGCACTCCATTTCAATAGGAGATGGGACCTGGGAATTTGGCTTTAATATTTCATAAGCTTTCCTCTAAAATGTAAAGCATATTTATGTTATTTGCATCAACCACCAAGAAAAATACTGCCTTCGATTTTGCAGGCATATCCTAACCTGCTGCCCACTTTTCCAGGGCAGAGCATAAAACCCACAATTTATTCAAAGGAACCCTTTCTCCTATTTACATTTATATTGAATAATTTAAAACAACTTTCTCCACTTCCATAAATTCTTTCTTGTAGGGTGGGAGAACCTGTCCAAGTCTAAGGAGCATGTTCCTAAGGAAACCTAACAGCTCAGCACACAGAGATGTCTGCAAACCTGATGGCATCTAAGGGATCAGCATGCTGGGCCAAAAATCACCTGTCTCTTTCCAAATTCTGTCCCTGTCTCTTCTGCTGTGTCTGAAGATGGGGAAGAAAGAGATCAGCACAAGCTGATGGGGAAAACAAACTCAGCTTCAACAATTGTAACTCTGGAAAAAGCTGCCTGAGGAGCGTTGGAGCTGAGCTCCTCCCAGCAGCATCCAGGGAGGCAGCTCATCAGTGGTGCCAATCTGTGATAATCAGGGAGTTCATTTAAACCCACTGAACACCACTTCCCAACTTTCATTTCCTCTCTCTTTGGGTATGTTTAGGCTCTTTGTCTCTTATCTCTTTCTAATCATTTGTATTTTCATCACTTTCCCTTCCTCAGGGTTTATTTGGCAGCATTTTCCAAAGTTTGTTCTTTTGCTGGATCCAGAGTTAGTGTTGTCATTCTACACTGGTGTCCAGGTGCACTGTCCACCACTTAGGCATGACAGCAGGGAATTGAGCCAAAAATGAATCAAGCTCTCACACCCCAGCGGGTGGTTGAACATCCCTTGGAAGCCCAGAGAGGAACAACCGGAGAGGAACATCTCCAGTGAATCTCAGTACAGCAGTGAATCCAGATTAACCAACAAAGAGAGTGGAAGTTTAAATAATGTCTAATTTCCTAATTTCAAAACTGTCTCTGTCACTCTGAAGGCTCCGAGTTCTTTCCCCGCACAGAGAATGACTCCAGTCTTACCATGTGCCTGGGACAGCTGATTTCCTCTCCTACCCTATTTTAACAGATTGTTATTCTTACTTCTTTCATCTCTGCCAATCTCAGCCTCTCTGTGCAGCAGACACAGGCTGTGGAGCAGTAGCTGGATCTTCTGTGGCTGCAAAAACCTCCTGATGCTGAGTGGTGATTGTTAATTTGACCAGGGGAAGCCGAAGGACTGGAGGAGGGTGCTTGAAGCAGACAAAAAGGGGAGGTAACTCAGCCATGCACGATCCCCAGCTCCTCTGTGGCAGGAACCTGCAAGTTTTAGGCATATATTATGTGTTATATATATTCCATAATCCAAACAAACTGCGGGGAATGCCGTCCTCAAATTGCTGTGAATTAGGAGCCATTCAAATGCAGCCCAAAGCACTCGTGAACTATTTGGGTAAATACTCTTTTAATCTGGTGCTGACTCCATTAGAAACACAAGAACCTAATTTCTGCTTGTAGTAAAACCAGAGCAAGATGTTGGCAAATCAAAGCTGATGGAGTAACAGAAGTGCTCGTGTTTTAATTGAATGTGGAATAAATCCACCTGCATATAATACCTCCCCAGAACATTCCCCCTCAAAGACAGCTTCCTTTCCTTTTTTTTTTCCAGTCATTACTAGAATTTCAAGGTTAGAGATTAATTATAATGGTAATATTGCCATTTATTTTACTGCCAGCTGTAGTGGGAGAATAAATCTAGCTTGAAAATAAATTGTGAGAACTGTGTCCACACTTAAAAGCTTGTGATACTGCCTCTGTGTTAATGAAACATTATTGACTGATTCTATTGAATTTGGCAAAACCCTTCCCTTGCTGCTTCTACTGCACCAAGGCACAAATCTTGGAAAAACAAGATCTTGTTTAAACAAGAGTTCAGCTCCTGGCATCTATCAAAGTGGAGCATCAGGAAAGAAAATGAACATCCCTTCCATCCTTTATCTTAATCCAAAAATGTTTCCGTTCTTCCTTTTCTTTTTGCCTTCTTTATTTCTCTGAAATTCAACAAATGCTGCAGGTACCTCCTGGGTGTGTTTTATGTTTAAGGGCACAGATACCCATTTAATTAACTCCATAATTGTGTGGTTACTGCTGGCCTTGGGATTGCACAGTAAGCAGCAGAGGTAGATTAAGGCAGTAATTTCATGGCTATTTCTGTCTTTCCCCACTGCTGGTCTCTTAGGGACAGATTTAGATGTCCTTTAGGAAGCTTAAAATTAAGGAGAGCCTTTTTTTTTTGATCAAGGAGAGATCCATCACCAGTTGTCCTGATGGAGGTGCGGAGGCTGGAAGGTGCCTGGTGCTCCCACAGGGGACAGGGATGGAGGGATATGATCAGAGAAAGTCGGGAGAAAAGGCCCTCAGCAAACCTAGGCTTAGGGAGAGGAAAAATAACCTCTTTATTCCCTGTCTTAGCACCACTCTTGCTTCTTGCAGGATCCCTGCTTGCATAATTGCCTGTTCACAATAGCCCAGGTGGAATTATCTTCATCTGAAGCCATTCTCAGAAGTAGAAAGAAATGTTTCCCATGAGCTGCTGGCATTTGGAACTGGGTTTACAGGCAAGCTCAGCCTTTCTGCAGTGAACAAATCCCACACAGGAGGGCTGCAGAGCATGAAACTCTTGGCTTTATTGACTCAAAGTGCTGATATATGATGCCCACAGAACAAATTGCTCATTAATTAGGTAAATTGTGCTGGGAAATGATGACTTCTCCTCTCCCAGCTCCCCTGGTCCACCTCAACTGGTGCGTCAGGACCTTGCTTGAAGTTTGAGTGGTGTCAGGACTTAAAATATAAGATAACACGTAGGAGCAAAATGAAAAACTGGGATCACTTGGCAAACACTGCTCTTTGGATGAACCTGGAGCAAAGCCAGGATGAGATTCAAAGCTGAGACCCTCTGGTGGTTTCCACTGGCCCTTCACTCTCCCTTCACTTGTGAGATCTGGGATCCATATGGCACCAATGGCACTTGCCACAGAGCTGGATGTGCTGGAAATTCTGTTTCAGGAACCAACATAAAATCTTCTTGCTGGATGCTCTTCTAAAAGACCCAAACTGTGATATCCCTCAAGCACCAAAGAGGGGCCCATTAGAGCGCTTGTGTTTGAGCATCTGAAGCGATTATTCATGTTCACCCAGCTCCAAACAGCTACCAAACACCATGTGTTTTTCCTCAGTGTTAATAAAATCCTAAATGATTCTTCATTAAGAAGCCCATTAAGACGACTGCAGTTTCCTAGAAGCTCATTAGAGGATATTCTCACCACTAAATTATCACACTGGAGTTTTATAGGAGGCTGAGGAAAGATGCCCTATTGTGATTAATTCATGATAGATTTTCCTCTCCTCTGCTTGCAGTCTGCTCCCCAGGCTCAGCTTTGCTGGTTTCCCAACTTTGGGAGGATAAAACTGGTCCTTCAGCTTGGCTTTGTGGGAGAAACAATCCAGAGCTGAGCCTGCCATCCCTGTTTGTGGAACTTCCTTTCATCTCCCGGCCTGTCCTCTGCACAGAGAGTTCCTGCCAGTCTGAGCTAGGATTAGGATCAAGGGCAGCCCTTGCAAGGCAAAAATCTGAGGACAAAGTGGTAAAAACAACGGCAGAAAACCGAATCATTAAGCCCATGCTGGAACAGTGTTCTCCTCACTCCAGGCTCTCCTGAACCCAGTGGGAAGCTCCAGGAGCTGGGGATCACTCAAGTGTGGGAACAGAGGCCGCTGTGACAAAACAGAGCTGCTCAGATCCCCCACTGAGTATTAAAATCTTATTTTATGGTACATTATACACTTGGCCTTTCGAACAATCAGTGGCCATAAATGGTGTTTGCATCCTGGAGCCAAATCTGGGGAAAGAACAAGAGATAATCCGCCTGGAGTGGGAAGGGCCAGCACTGCACAATTATTTATGTCCACTCAGAGACACAGGGAAATGAAATGCATTAAGAGGGCTGCCAGGCCCTCCTCAGAATGGAGCTTTAAATGATATTGATGTGGTGCTAATGGGTGCACAGTTTGTCTTCTCTGTATTACATCTCAGCGCTTGGAGCTGGCACTTGGAGAGCCAGCTTAGGCAGAGTTGGTCTCTTTAGGAGGATTTATTTCTGGGGATTTGGAGTCTCAAAGAGCTGCAGAACCCATTTGACCCAACAAGAGGATCAGGGAGGTGTCAGGGGTACCCAGCCACAGTGCCACTGCTTTCACCCGCCTCATTCACCAGCCGAGGGTCAGGAATCCTTAAATCGGGATTTTTTTCCCTGAATAAGAAATGCAGAATGAATCAGAATAATATCCCTGTCTGAGGATGACCCTTGGCAAGCGGCTTTGAGGCTGGCAGGGTGTCACACGCTGCCCCAGAATGTCACACGCTGCCTCAGCAAGGCTTAAAATCCTCAGGGTTTTGAGCCAGACCTTTAAGAAGCCACATTTTTCAGGTGACAGAGGAAACTTTGTCCACTCCTCCAGCCTGTGTGGCTGCCTTGGAAATCTCCCACCTGTGGATAAAAACTCCTCATATGTGGCCTATTCCTTTCAGCTTTAATCTCCTCCGGAATCAGCTATTAAATCAAGAGTGTGTGTGATTATCTTTGGAGGAAAAGGTGCAGGGTGCGGGGTTTGAAGGCAAGAGCTGTTTATTCATTCCTCCTGCAGCTCCAGCAGGAACGCTGATCCTGGCATGGAATTAAGGGAGGAAGGGCAGAGCTGCGATTTGTTGGCTTGATCTGACAGCCAATTTTCAGATCTGGATCAGAAAGTTATAAAGGAAGTTTTAAAAATGCCTGCATTTGGGTTTAGCTCTGTGGAGGAGAGTGTTATTTTTCACTCTGCTTTCAGAGAAGAGTTTTTAATGTGTCAGGGCAGTTTTTAAGGATTCAGTTCATTGTGGCACCAACTGAAGCCAGCTGAGAGCAGAGACAAATGCTGTGCACAGTCCTTCCCCAGAGGGCTCAGAGATTCTGATTAATTATTAAGAATAACTGAGGAAATCATAGAAGCCCAGGATGAAAACCTGGCCTTGGATACCCCCATGGATTGGGCAGCCTCAGCTTCTCTGGGTAACCTGTGACAGGGCCTCACCACACTCCCAGGGAAGAATTTCTTCCCAACATTTGATGTAAATCTCTCCTCTTTTGGTTTAAAACTGCTCCCCCTTGTCCTATCACTGCCTGCCTGTGTGAGAAATCTCTTATATTAACCAGTGAGTAATGAATCAGGGCAATGGATGTGTGGAATGCTATTATTTCCTAATTCACTTCCTTCTGGTGCAAACCCACCCCTGAGATCAGCTGAGTGAAGCTGCTGAGGTGTCAGAGGAGTTGTTGAGCCCCGGCAGTGCAGTGGGTAAAGGAATGCACTCCACTTGTGCCTGGGGGGAGTTTCCAGCCTCTGTTTCTTCTGGGAAAACTTCCTCCAGGTGTCCTGGGCAAAACACAGCCAAGGCTATTCCATGGCAACTCAGAAATGCAGGCAGGAGCCAGCCAGGCGATCTGGGCAGTGCTGAGTGTGGGGTATTTTTCCCCAGTCTCTCTCTCCCTACAAGCAGAGATAATTATTTCTGTGGCTCCAAAGTGAACATCCCTGATAGGAGCTTTGCCTCTGATCACGAGGCAGCTGCAAAATTGCTTGCAAATTGTTCCACAACTGGGTTTTGCTCGAGAACTCCTTGGTGGAGTAAGACATGGGAAAAACATTTGGGAAGGAGGGAGCAGAGAGGAGACCAAGGGGTTGGGACTGGGGAGAATGAAGAGGTGAAGGGTGGGGTGAAATATCCTATTTTCAGCAGAAGCTCAGGGGTGGGTCCTTGGGCCTTCCAGAGTGAGAAGCAGGGCCTGGCACAAAGCTCTACAGGAATGCCAAAACCTTTCTCATTTATGGTTAAAATAAGATTTTTTTGGGGAGGCACACCCAGCCTGGTGGCTTTTCTCCAGAAGTGAGAGCAAAAGAGGAATCACAGCCACTGTGCAAGTGTGGAACAGAGTAAGAAATGAAACCCTCCAGGTGAAATTGTGTCCTCTGAGAAGTGAAAAGTAATTTTTCTACTGACTGCATCTGACCACAGCTCTACTCTTCCCCCATCAGCTGCCAGGCCTTGGTTAACTCTGCTGCCAAGGTATCTCCTTGCAGTGCAATAAAAAATAAAATACTCTCTGATCCAGCTTTCCTGATAGCAGTGACTTTGTTTGAGCAACTTTGTAATGAACCCTAGCTCTCCTCCCAATAGATGCCTTTGCTATAATATCCTAGAGTAACAATGGACTAAAATAAACCATCTTTTACAAACTCATAAACACAAAGAAGGGAATGTCAACCAATTTCTGATCTAGTTGAGGTGCACTGAGATTTCAAAGAGTGGCATGAAGCTTGAGTGGATTCTGAAATTGCTCTTGAGCCTGAGAATTCATCTCTCCTTTCTCTCTTCTGCCAGCAGAGATGTTGCTCTTAACCCCTTGAAGGCTGGCCTTGAATTCACCTTTTTTTTTTTGCTTTCTACAATTCATTTGTATATTTTTCTTGAGATATGGAAAATTCAAGGTGCTGAATGCTCAGAGCCCTTCACTGACCAAAAATTTAACAGTTCTTGGGAAAAGGGGGCATCTGGGACAGAGCCATTGTCACTGGTATGGAACACCTCACCCACCATGGGTGTGAGGCACCTGGGACACCCAGGGCTGGGGACACAGCTGGCAGCCAGAGCAACACTGCTGGTGGCACTAGAGCTTGGGGGAAAACCATTGGAAAATCGGAATTACTGAAAAAAATCGGGATTATTGCAAAAACTGGTGGCACTGCCTGGAAAATACTGCAGGTTCCTGAGCCCTGCTGGGAAAAAGAGACCCGTCCTCACCATCCTCCCTTCAACAAATGCCCATCCACTGTGTAATTAACCCAGTTAGCAGAGACACTGATGCATGCTAACTCCATGAAAGCATTATTATCTGCACTGCTAATTAGCCATGGGAAAACAGGCACGGGGTTTATGAATATCCGTTTAAGAAGGGGAGGAGGAAAGCAAAACCTGTTGAAATGGATTTTTTAACCCTGTTATTCCTTTGCTTTTGGAAGGGGGATGAAAGCGGGAACAAATCAAGGCGCACACGTCGAGGAGGGATTGGTTTGGCAGGCTCGGGCAGGGGACAGGATGGAGGGGGAGAGTGGTGTTGGGAGATCAGGGTGAAAAGCTGTGAGGAAATGGGTTTTACCATCAACCCCTGTACACGTTTGGGTCGGGGTGACCTCTCTGTCTGCCTGGCCACGTTAATCAGTTAACGTGAGATTATTGAAATTGCAGCCTCACCTGGCTGGAGTGGGGCTGGAAACAGCCCAGGCAAGGAGTGGGGATAACAGCAGCAGCACTGCAGCATCAGGAATGGGCATCCAGTGCTGGCTCACCAAGCAGAGCTGTCACTCTCACAGGAAGCTCGTTCTGGAGTTTGCTGCTGCATTTGGTATTCGGAGAGGAGCCCAATTCGCTGATTGTGCTGATGGGATATGAAAGGCAGGATGGAGTTTTATTGCAGAGCAGTTGACCCTGCTCCAGAGATATTACTGATACACAGCTGCTATTCAGAATGGCAAAACACTGTAGTCATTATGTGAATCTGGCTGCTAAGAGAAGCAATTAGACTTCAGAGCTTTAGGATTTGCTTTAAAAAAATTAAAATAAAATTCAGGCGTGTTCAGGTGGGAGGATGGGGCAGCTCCCTCTCTGTGGCAGGTGGTGGGATTGCTCTGGAGGAACACAGGGGTGCCTTGTGCTGTCATCGAGGGCCCAAGCAATGACCCTTCCCCATTTCAAAATCAGTTGAAGGCAGGGAAGGGTGTAGTTCTGTAGCTGCTCAGTGGGATTAGTGAGGCTTTTCTCCACGGCTGTGAGATATCACAGAACCACTGAGGTTGGAAAAAACCTCCGGCATCATCGAGTCCAAGCTGTGACTGATCCCCACTGAGTGCCACATGCCGTAATTCCTTGAGCACCTCCAGCGATTTGGACTCCAAACCCCTTTGGGCAGCTTTTCCATGAAGAAATTCCCCCTGATGTCCAGCCTGAACCTCCCCTGGCGCAGCTAGAGGCCGTTTCCTCTCACTGAGGACCCAGGATATGAAATACAGGATAGCCCAGGAGAGGGAGGGAAGCAGGGAAGGTTTCTGTGCTTGCTGGTGAGCCGTAATTATGCTCAGAGCCTGTGTCAGCGATTACACTTGTTCCACTTGTACAGCACAGGGCTGGTGCCTTGTTTAACAATGCACAGCTCATTGTTCTCACTGCAGCCCTCAACGCCACCAAATTGATATTGCTTTTCCACGGGCAGGCAGATAAGGCACGTGCTCAGCACACTGTGAGAGCCACGATAGCATCGCCGCGCACGGGGAAATGAGAAACCGCCACGTGGCAGCACAACCCCTCTTCCTGCCTCAACAAAATCCCTCTTCCTGCCTCGGCAGCACAGCAATTCCCAGCTGGAATTACAAAGAGGAGGGCGAGTGAGAGGGATGTGCCATGCTGAGGCTGTGGAGAAGGGAGGAAATCCTGCGGGATGGGAGATGAGAAAAACCACTGGAAACACAACTGGATCGCTCTTTGGGGAGGCTGAAGTCACACCTGAGGTTATCCCTGTAAATTTAGGCTGGGCCTTTAAAACAACTGGTGGTTTTAATGCTCTTCCCATGCCAATATACACTGCCTTCAGCTGGGACACAGAGAAGGGTTGTTTCTATGGCAGAGGGTGGGAATCTGTCCTAAATCTGTCCCAAATCTCTCCCATGTTGCATTTGGGAATGAGGGGAGATTAAGAAGCAGGAGAGAACTGGAAGGAGAATGGTGAGCATGAGATTGCCTCTGACAGGCAGACACAGTGGCAATTTTTTCCCTGAGATGCATTTTTGTCCTTCACTGGAAAGTGCTCATTTGTTGTAGCAGAACTATTCAAGATTTGGAAGCGTTCACGAGGAATTTTCTGAGTTGGAAAAACATGGTTTGAAATTATCAAGGCACCCCAGTCTCATGCAATCAGGACACAAAGTCTGGGAAAGTCTGAGCTGAAATTTACCCTTTCACTTGAAGTTTAAACTTGAATGCTTTAAAATACCCTAAAGCTTAAAATCAAAATGGAACAATCTAAAGTTATTGGAGGAAAGGAATAACCCAATCTAAACTGTATTTCTACTGGTCATCTGGGGAAAATTGGCAACACATCGACTTTTTGCTTCAATTTGAGACAGATTTCTGTCAGTCAGAAAAAATTGTTATCTGCCCCACGCTTTTTCCTCTCTGTTTGGTGCAACATGAGCTCACTGGGGGATGTCTGCAGGACCTGGGTGTGTGGGACCCTGTGATCCCTGCACCCAGAACCTCTCAGGGGAGTCTCTCCCTGGGCCAGGCTGGGCAGCAGCTCTGGTGCTGGGCACTGTTCACCCCAAAGGGAAGAAATTATCATTTTCTCTTGTCTCATTGCCAGGGAATATACGTTTTCTCCTCTTTTGAATGAAATTTACCCCTTTTTTTTGCACCTTTAGCTTTCCCCCAGCCTGGAGGAGCTCTGAGAGGGCAGTGGGAAGGGGAATCTCCAGCATGGGAATGTGGGATGCTGTCCTGGCTGGATATAGGGACAGTGTCAGTGCCTTCCTCTCCTCACTAAACCCCTTGGAGAAGACAAGCAGTTTTCCAGAGCTTCTGCTTTATGCCAGCAACCATGATCCTCTGGAGTATTCCCATTTCCATAGATTTACTGGCTTAATGCTTTGTTAGAATGATAAAAGCCAGTTAATTATCCCTTATGAGATTCTGCCTGCCCACCTGCCTTCCTCGGCCCCCCCAGCCCGGCCTCCCCACGGCTGTGTATTTATCTTTTGTTCATCCATTTGATTTGGAGGCGAATAAATTGGGAAAGCTGGAGTGATTCATGTACTGTGGATTGCATATTGATCTGGCACGCTCTCCTCCTTAAAGCCCCCGTTAGTCACGCCGATCAATGGCTCCTTCTGGATGGGAATTGTGGAGCCAGGACCCGAGGTGCGAGCTGCAGGAAGGTCTCTGCACTTCACAGCCCACGCCCAGCCTCTTTTGTTATCCTTTTTGTTGTTGCTCTTGCGAGAAATTCGGATGCTTAAAAGTTCGCAGAGGTAGGATGGCTCTGCTGCACTCCCAGCCCCTGAGACCCTTCCTGAAGCAGTCTCTGAACACTTCCAGGAGCTGCTGGTGATTGTTTCTCTGCCAGTGAACTTTTTCTGATGGGTATCAAAAGCCAGGAGGTGAAGGAACATGTTATTTCCTCCTACGTGGAACAAACACCGGGTTTTCCATCAAGAACAGGGTGCTATCAAATCAGTATCGCTCCACACGAGCCTGGCATTAGCTGATCTTCCAGCAGAGCTCATAAAACACTTTACTGAGGCACAGCAGCATCCTCTTCAGAATCAGACACAGCCAACACCTCCGCAGCTAAACGGGGCTATTGAAACAGCCATCAGAGAGCCATCAGCACCACCAAACCCACTCCGGACTCCCTGCTTATTTCCTTATTCACTTTCACACCGGGCAACTCCACTGGGACTGGGAAATTCCATGCAGGAATGTGGATCCATGGTGCATTTTCCCACGCCCTAGTGCTGGGGAAGCAGTTTAAAGGCCGGTGCTGAGGTGACACACATCCCAAAATGCCACAGGTCAGTGGTTTTCAGCCGGCACTTTGAAGAATTTTAGGGGTCAGCAGATTACGGAGCTGCAAGAAGAAACTCAGAAAAGGCAAGTTGTTGTCAGGAGGCCTAACCAAAGTCTAAAGGGGTGAGGGGAACTTCCTCCACGAGAAACTTAAAGGGATCAGAAGTAAAAACAGGGACTGAAAGCTCGGTGTATGACTGGGGCTAGGTAGTGGAACATGAGGATAAGGCATGAGGGCCTTTTGGGCTGTTTAATTCTAAGGGTTTTTATATTTCTCCCAGACTCAGTTCTCCTCAAGAGGTTTTGTGTCCTGTGTCAGAAACCCTTCTGAGCCAGGCATCACAGCTCTGAGCTGCTCCTGGAAACAGCTGGGAGAACATTCCTGTTGTTGTCCTGGATGTGCCCTGAGAGAGGGAGCAGATGTCCCTCAGGCTCCTCCAGTTGTCCCATGGCTATTCCAGAAGCAGGAACAGTTCACCCTGGGCTCAAAGCCACACTTCTGCCCTCACTAACTCAATTAATTTGCTTTGGGAATCCTTCCTCTGCTGGTTCAGCTGAGCCATAAATCATTCTCTCAGTTCAGGATTGGTCCAGCCTGTCTCTGCTGGGAGCAGCGAGGAGCAGTTGCTGTGCTTCACCAGCTGGGTCTGCCCAAAAGATCTCTCTGCATCTCCATCTTCCCAGACCCAACCCCTCCCGGAGCTGCTGGGGCCTGGCTGTGTCCTTCCCACAGGGCTCTGTTCTCCGTGGCGCTGGATCTGCAGCAGAACAGGGGAGGAGGAGCAGGGTGAGCCTGGTGCTCACTGTCAGGCTGATAAGATCCTCCAGCACCCTGAGCTGTTGCTAGCACCTTCTGCCTGCCCAGCTCGGGCTGATGGGGGCTCCTGACAGGCAGCAGCTTCCCCGGCTGTTAAACATTAATGGCTTTCCAGCTTTGCCTCTGGATTTTCCTTGTCTGAGGTGTCAGCCCGCAACAGGACAATTACTGCCCGACTCCACACTCCTGGAGGGGCCCCCAGGGAATGGATTGCCTGGGAGTGATTAAAGGGCACGGGACTCTGCTGGGGTGTGCAATCCATCCCCACCGAGGAAGAGGAGTGCAGACCCGAGTTCTACCCGATATCTGATTACTCCTGTTAAAACCCAGAGCCGCGGTCTGAATCCAGCACCATTTTCCTCTGCTCCCCTGATTTTGGATGCCTCCACCAGTCCCCATCTGCATCCTCACCTGATGCAGCTCTGCAGACGTTTGGCTCTCTGCTCTCCCCAGCAGTGGCTGCTTTTCAGGGCAGCTGATCAATGGCAATGTTGTATAAAGCCTCAGCTGCTTTTTTCCCCCCTTCCTTCCTTTGTATATGATTTACAATTTTGTCTTTCAGGAAAGCTCACGTCAGTGAAATATGTCTCCTCTGTGAAATTTCGCCAAGCTGAGGGTTTTCCCTGCTGAAAATATCTGAAACTGCAAGTGTTAGAGGTTTTGGTACAAATCTGCCTTCATGACACTCACCACTTGGAACGGATTCAAGATTTCCTTCATGGCCACATGATCTTTCACATAGGCTAGATTTGAAAACAAACTCGTTTGCTCTGCCAAAAAGGGAGGAATCCTTTCATGAAAACAGGATGAGTTCCAATTCAGCAATGATCCATGTAAACACAAAAATATAGGGTGCCATCCTCCATAAATCCTAGGCATTAAAAGATCAGCTAACAGAAAATGGCATGATTGCTTTGAAACCCACATCATTTGCACTGCTGGATGGGAAAACACGGACACGGGAAATCAAAACAGCAGGACACAAATGTTAATTACTGGAGAAACAGTCCTTTCCTAAATTGCGTGTGTGCCTCGTGTGTCCCTCTGCCTCTCACTCTCTTCTGGCTGGAGGACTCCAGCTCAAGGTTTGGCCCAGCTCCACAGGGATTGGGAAGAGGAGACGCAACCCAAGCTGCAGCTTCAGATCTTTCTGTGGTCCCATGCTGCTTGTGAGCATCCCCAGGCTCATGTGCTGTCTCTGGGGCGCTGAGGATCCCCCTCCCTGCTCACCACTGGGACCATGTGAGGAGAACATCCCCCCATGACCCAGGAGATGGGTGTGAAATGAAACCCTTCATGTTTCTCCAGCCTCAGCAGCTTTTTTTGCAGAAGAGATTCGGGCAGGGAGTGTGGAGAGGCAGGGGAAGCACCCTGTGATGTGATGCTGTGCATCAATGCTCAGCCTCAAGCCCCTGTAGGCTGGAGAGCCTTCCAGAGCAAGGAGAATGTCCCTGCTCTCCTCTCCTTTCCCGCTCAGGGAGCAGCACTGACCTTTCCCTGTCCCCATCTCCCCCAGCCCCACTCAGAGCATCCGAGTTCCCTCCAGAACCTGGCCCATAAACACTCACTTTCAGAGCTGCAGCCGGACTCTGAGGGATTCTGTGTCCTAATGGCTCCATCCATTTGTTTTTCTAAGAGTCCTCTCAGCCATCCTGTGGGTGCTCAGAGTCACAGATAAACCCTGGTGTTAGAAACCCTCTTGAGCACTTCATGCCATGGAGCCCTTAACACTCAGGTCCTTCCTGTGGCACAAAGCTCCCACCTCTCTCAGGGATGGCCATCCTCCAGGGAAATCCCTAGGGACAAGGCCTGTTCTTTAACCTGTGGATGAAGCTTTTCCTCCACTGTTTTCCCCCATACTCATTTTATTACAGTGCAAATGAAAGTGTCTGTTCATTCCCCGCTCGGCTGTTCGTGTGGTGGAATTGTTGGAAGGGGAGAGAAGAGAAAAATTCTGTTTGAAAAGGAAGAGAGGGAGGAAAGGAAAGGAGGGAGGGATGGAGAGATGGGAGGAAGGGAAGGAAGGAAGGAAGGCTGGCTTTGATCCCACCTCTGTGTGTATTGGCTCTGCATGAACGCCTTCCCTTTTTCCATGGTCTCATTTACCAACTTACTTAACCTTCTCTGGTGAAAATAGCGTGGAAGAGATGAGAGCAGAGGGACAAAGAAATAAGGTTACACATTTACCAGCCTGTTAATATTTATGAGGGCTATGAACCAGATTAATCTCCATGCATCGTTTCACCTGCAGTGCTTCCCTTCCATATTTATGTGAGGGGAAAATAAATAAACAAACAAAAAGAAATCCAAGTATCTACCTGCTTTTAAGCAACCTGTCATTCAAACAGGATAAAAGAGCTTTCCTCTACATCTTTTTGGGCAGTGGGATCATTTTCCAAGTTTCAGGCCAAGGGATGGGGTCACTGCTCTGTAGGAATTCAGCGTTTGCCTGGGGTTTAGGATCCGGGGAGTGGTGCTGTGCAGGTGCGTGGGACACTCAGAATGGGTGGGAAAGGGGCACGGAAATGCCGAAGCCAGGGCTGCAGGCAGTGCACAGACAGACCCTGCACTGCACCATTCACTCACCTGCGCTGCTTCAGCCCAAATCCCCGGCGCCTCCAGGTCTGCTATTCACAAACGCAGCTGCTGCTGTTTGGGTACTCCCAATCCCCCCGGGAAGCATCTCTGCCTCGTCTCCAGGAGAAACACAGTCAATCTGTTTATGAAACTAGTTATGGGGATGAATTAACATTTAAAACCCTGCACAGTTTACATTTCCATTTATAAATTCTCCTGTTAGGATTATTTGATAATGCAAATTCTCATCTACTGTCTTAATAGACCCTTCAGTGTTGGGGTAGGTTTGGATTTCAATTGCTTTTTTTTTTCTCCTCCTAGTAATAGGATCTGCCTCACATATGACAGATTTGTCAGTGAAATTTTAACAAATATTATTAAATGAACTTTAAATGCCATTTGTATCATCAGTTTTTAATTTCAAAAGTGTCATCCCATTGCATTTGGGGAATATGTAAATGAACAGTTCACCTACTAAATTTTATGGCAGCCCAACGTGTCTGGAATACTTTCTGCTGATATTTCTGTTTATTTAATCTTTGCAATATAAGGGATAGATTAGCTCTGCATATTTTGTGTATTTGTTTTATAATGACTTTTTTTTTTTTTTCATTAATGGAATGTTTTAGAGTGATGCAAAACAAGGTACAAATTATACTGGAAGTTGACTATGAAATAAACAGTTCGGGGGGGGGAACACCCAGATTAAGGATAAAGAAGGATAGTCCTGTGCCACTGCATGTGATGCAAATATTTAAACTCCTGTGTTCACCTGGATTTACAATGAGATATGGTAGAAAAGAGAAATGTTACACCTAAAGTGGAAGAAGGAGCTAATTTGGACACTCAGATGCTGCTCCACTGCAGAGCTTTAAATCCTGGCCAGTCATTGCTCCTCCTTGAGAGAGAGAAATTCTCACATGGTCAATGCTTAACTCACTTTTTATAAGTGCTTGAGGACATTAAAAGGATGTTGCAGCGATTAAAACCACTTTTTTGGTGGAAAACGACATTTTTTGCTTAGAGTTAGGAAAAGGGGATGAGAGGCAAGGTCCTTTCGGGTGACAGGAATGACACAGCACTTCAACAGAGCTCTGAGGGGGGAGGTGAGGAGAGGACGGAAGATTTTCTGTGGTCTGAGAAGTGGGTGAAGTGTGATGCCGCTCTGCAGGAACGCAGCCCCTTTACAGCAGGACAAAGAACTCCCTCTGGATCATTTTCCTGCTCCATTTCGCGGCCTGTGGCGAGCTCAGACACGAGACAGGACCCGAGGTGCTAACTGCGGTCTCCCGGCCGTGCAAAGCCACCAGCAGCCTGATGTCCTGTGCCATTAGCGGCAGCTGCAGCCGCCCCAGGCCCGGGGAGGCGGGGATGTGGCAGAGGCGGCTCTGGGGGCGCCTGGGCGAGGCTCAGGCCTCGTGTTATTGCCGGGGCTGGGGGCTCTGCCTGGGCCGGTGTCGATGATGAAGGAGAACAAAACATTCTCCTGCCAAACCCCCTTTGCTGCCCTGCTGCTCGTTCACCCAATCTCAGTTTCCTCCTGTCCCCCTGATGCCACAAATTCCTCATCATTGCCCTGAGGTACTGCCCACTGCCACCCTTGGAAGTTTTCAGGACCAAACTGGAACAAGTCTTAAATCCCAGGATGGTTTGGGTTGGGTGGGACCTTAAATTCCCCCCTTCCCACTCCCTGCCAGGGGTGGGGACACCTCCCACTATCCCAGCTTCCTCCAGTCTGGCCTTGGGCGCTCCTAGGGATGGGGAATTGTCTGCAGCTCCTCTGGGCAGCTGTGCCAGGGCCTGCCCACCCACCCAGGGGAGAATTTATTCCGGATATCCAACCTAAATTCCTCCTCCTGGGTGACCTGCTCTGACCCCACAAAGCTTTGAGCAGAAGGTTGGGTAGAGTAGCCCTGGGGTCCCTTCCCACTTGAACTCCTAGCAGCACAGGAACTGTGGCTGAAAATTGTTCAAAAGAGCCACACCAAGGCTGCTGCAAAAATACCCATTTTTGGCTCAGTGTTTATTTTCTGTTGTTGTTTATCTCAGAAGAACCGGAGGGTTTATTTGAGTAGAAACACACGGGTGGGATGAATTACACTTGTCTGCGGTGTTCTCCTGCCCCAGCCCTGGTTTCTGATGGGGGTGGCATTCCCAGGAGGATGATTTGAGTCCTGTAGGCAGCTTTTGATGTGCTGTGCTGGAAGGAGGAGGAGGAGGAGGAGGAGGATGGAGCCCAAGCAGCCGCCTGTGACTGGGGGAAGCTCGGGCTCCGCTCTGCAGTGCTGAGCTCATTCACTCCGAGCTAACACGGGGCTCTGGGAGTGACACTGATATTAAGTAAGCAAAGTGCTCTGCTTAATCACAGCCTGTGTGTGCTTCTGAGAGAGATGGAGCCAGCAGAATTCCCCCTCACACTCGGTACAGAACAGCCAGAGCAACTCCGTCAGGATCCTGGTCACGATTTGTCTGAAGAGGAACAAGGGAGGACTTGCTCTGAGAACTGCCCTAAAATGTAGGTAAATTCTGAAGAGAACACCTCTTGTTAACACAAAACAGCCTCTTCCAGCCCCTTGTCCCTAAGTGACTCAGCTGAGCCCTCTGTGGTACCTGCTGTCACCTCTCATGAGGAATTACCACTGGAGGAGCACTCCAAGAGAAAATAATACAGATTATTTATCCAGAGAGATGCCCCACTGCTGCATATCGGGCAGAATGGTGCTCAGATGAGTTCTCTGGGTTTCAGCCAGAAGCTCTGGTCAAAATACTGCCTGTGGCACAGTGTCAAGTGTCAGAACTGCTGGGGAAGCTCAGCAAGGCTGCATTTCAGTGCTCTCTTCATCTCTCAGCTCTCCAAAACTGGTGGCATCCCACAGAGATGAAGGAGAGAGACAATTCCTGCCCTCCCTTGGTCCTCCCCTCCTTTCCCTGCCCATTTCCACCTGCCTTTCTTTGTCTCTCCTTCCCTCCAAACCTCCCTCCTGCTTTGTCTTTAGCCTGCCGTGGCAGCAGTTGGGTTGTGGGAGCCTTCAATTTCCTATTCAGTTCATCATGGAGCAGTAATTTTCTGCACTTCCATAATTAGGGGAATTTTAAGCAAACTACCCTGTGGATGATTACAAGCCGGATTCAATCTTGGTTGCTTTGATCACCAAGAGGATGGAGACACCTCTGGAATATTTGGTGGTGTGCTCTGCCTGAAGAACCTCGTGCCAGCTGCTTCCTCCCTGCCTTTCCCTCTCCCTCTCAGCCTCCCCCACCCCTCTCTACCAATCCAGGGACTGTCTTTTCAGCTCAAGTGGAAGAACTAAATTCCCCTTGCTGGAAGATGAAGCTCTGTTAAAATCAGTTTTCCCAGTGAAGAAGCAGTGTGGCCTGATTGTTGGAGCAGGGCCTAAGGAAGGCAGAGTCAGGGAATTAAATTTCCAGGCCTGTGCTTCGGTTTCCTCATCTATAAAATGATGGAATAAGGGGCAGGGCATTAATTTGCTGTTTTGCTTTGTAAAAGCTCCTGTAAGCAGCATTCCAAGGGCAAATGCCTCTTTCCTTGGGTCTCCAAGATGGTTTGGGAAGATCTGTGATAGAATCACAGGATGGTTTGGGTGGGAAGGAACTCTTAAGCTCATCCAGTGTCTCCCCCTGCCATGGGCAGGGACCTTCCACTATCCCAGGCCGCTCCATGTCCCATCCATCCTGGCCTGGGACACTTCCTGGCCTTGGATATCACAGTGCCTTTGAAGTGATAATGGTTTTTTCCAGCTTTTATCAGCTTTAACAGCCAGCACTGAACACAGGACCTTTCAGCATCACCTTTTTGCTTGGGCTGTGCTTTAGCTATCTCCCTGATTATCTCCTTCCTGCTCCAGGGCTGGGAATCAGCCGGGAGGGAACGGCCCATTGCAGCCTTCACTGCTTCTGGCTCCTTGGGACAGAGCAGGGCTGAAGTGACTGAGGACACCCTGAGCCTGCAGGAATGTCTGGTGAGGGCTGGAGGGAGTGGGAGATGAATTTCAGGATTTAGGAAGAGGGCAGAACGAAGGTTTGGATGATAAGCAGAAGAGCTGGACCACAGCAACTTTATTCCAATTTATACACAAAGATTGTGGCAGGAGCTGTCTCAGCACAGGGAAAGGGCAGGATTTACCTGCCACAGGAATCTCTGCTCAATGGGAGGTCACGGGAGGAGGTTCCTGTTCCCAAATGTGAGCATGATGGGCTGTCAGCCCCAGTGTATTAATAGACTATTAATGCTTCCAAGTTTCCTGAGCCACGTGCATGGGTTTTCGATAGGTTAATTAGGCCATATTTCAGGATAATTACAGCTGTATATTTCTACACTAATTAAGTGGCTTTAAAACATACCCACAATGTGGTTCAGTGAATCATAATTAAACTTCCTCTGCCTCCTGCTATACACTATGGAACTAATACCCATAAAAGACCCGAACGCTGCTCCTTGCCAGCAGCAAATTGGAGCTCGCAGAAAAAAAAAAAAAAACCCAAAAAAAAACCCTCATGGAATGTCTGCCTTGTTTTTTTTTTTTAATAGAATCATGTACAAACTAATTCAAAATGAATATTACATGAGTCATCAAAATGCTGCAGCTTCCCTCACTTTATTTATATTTATCCTCCCACGTGAGCTGTCACCTGGAGCAGACAGCGGCGCTCCAGGGTGACGGGAGAGTGATTCATTCTTGCAACATCTCCGACAGAGACAGGCTTTGCTTTTCCCTCCCTTCCAGCTGGGCAAGGCTTAAAAACCATGGAGAATGATGTTGGAATCTCCCATTTCTGATAATCTCTGGCTGGCGGGAAAAAGGAGACAATTCCTGGCTGCTGCCTGCCTGTCACTGCCCCCTCCTTAGTCCTGTTTAGCTGGAGGGCTGAAATTCCTTTTCCTCTGCTTTTTCCTCCTCCTTTTCCCTCTGCTCTTTTGGCATCTGATGCCCTTTCAGTCTCCACTTGACAAAAACACCAGTGCCTTGTCTTGTAATTTTGTCATTCCCTGAATGATCCCGGTAATCCTTTCCCTGCACAGGTTCCTTGCATCCTTCTCAAGATGATCTGTCACTTTTTCCTGTGCCTTGTCCCCAGGTATTATCACACCTCCTGCCTCCTGAGTTGAGCTGTTCTACTCTTTCCCCTGGCTGCTTCCAGGCTTAGTGTCCTGACATTTGTCTGGGGACTCACAAACTCGCCTAACAATAAAAAAAAATCACCAAACTCTTCTCCTTGCCATCAGATTTTGCCAATTCTAGTGGAATTTTTTCTGAGCGAACTTAAATATCCATTTATTTTCGTTCCCCTGTATCCCAGCCCTTCCTGGATGTGTGAGTGTTGTTCAGAAGTTTAAAAGGGCTTGGAAAACTGGGATTAAGTGTAGGGAAATTCAGACTATATCTGGTTTTTTACATTTTTCAACTGATTTACTCCAGTTGTATCTCCGAGCTTTTGATGGGAGCTTGCAGCAAGCATTCCAGTGGAGGAATTAATAATTAGATGGAGTAGTGATGGGTGCTGTGGAAATAAAATGATACAGATGGACACAGAGATAGATCAGTCTGACTGAGAGAAGCGAATTTTAAGCAATGTTTTAGCACATTTATGGAAATCCAGTGTGATATTCACCCAGGAAACTCATTCCAGGGGTTGAGTTCAGCTGCTCAGGAGACAGCCAGAGCCATGTGAGCAGCATAACCAACACCAAACAGCTCTCATTTCCCTGCTGGAATTTTCCCAGCTAATTCCTGATGCAAAGCAAAGCAAATTCTAAACTTCCACGCAGAGCAGGGCTTCACACCCGGCGTCCCTCTGCCATTTTTATGAGTTACCTCACCTAATGAACAGATTTTGGGAGAGACAGAGCTCCCAGACAGGCAGGGAAGCCAAATTTGGAGGATTATTGATGAATTATTCAGCCCTCTCTGCCCATAACACTGACATGTGAGCAGGAGCTAAATGCCCTGAGGCACCATTTCATTCTGGGAGGACTGATCCAGGTTTATAATCAACATATTGCATAAAAGCCCCTTATTTACATGTGAAAAGCAATTTTTTCTGGGTCTCAGGCCTTAATCTCAAGTGTCTCCTGTTTGGGAACAAAAAATTAAGTTCTGGGTGAGGTTCATTTTCTGTGGACCATGTGAAAAGCTCTTATGGAGCAAGGGAGGCAGGAAAACTGCTTGGTTCATCACTTATTTATTTCTAATGAGTGAGAGAGGAAAAATGCAGCAAGACAATCCAGGTGAAGTCTAAGGGAAAGGTTTTTAATGAGAGGAGTGAGGAACAAGTTCTGCAGGAGAGCCATTGACTCCCCTCCCTCAGAGGCTTGCAGGAGGTGTTGGATATCTGTGATTCTGCTCCAGTCAAAGGCAGAGGGATGCCACTGCACAGGTCCAAGACGGAAAGGAAGAAAATTAAATTACAGGTCAGCTGAGACAGCTGTGATGAAGACATTTCAAAAGCATCACTGAGCGTGGGAGCATTGGCAATGTGCAGATTCCCCAGGATGGATAAAACCTGATTTAATTCCAGCCACAGGCACCTTGTCCTGCCCCAGCCATCAGTGCTGAAGGTGACTTTCTGTTGAAAAGCAGCAGGGAAAAAAGAGGAGGGAGTTCAGCAGATCTTGGAAGGCTTTCCCCTCTCTCCTGCCCTTGGAGTTCAAGTTGCAGGTCCAGCAGTTGCTTCTCCCCTGAGCCAAATTAAATCTGCCCCAAGCCTTCCCCAAAGCCTCCAGGAGTTACAACAGCAATGCCTTAAAAAAGACCCAAACCAAAGCACTGAATTTGTGTCACTTTTAGGAGGGTTTTTAAAGCTGTTGGAAGTGCCCTGTTTCAGCTCAGAAGGAAGGGAGTGAACCTTCCCCTCTGCTTGCCCTCCCAGGTCCTGGACAAAGCTTCCCACATGCCACCAATCCAGCTCATGTTGCCCAGGGGACTTTTTCCTGTCTCTGGAGGGACCCAGGGGCTGTGTTTTGGTGCAGCCCTCCAAGTGCCCTGCAAGACTTAGACTGGAAGGCTCTGTATAAAACGTTAACCACGGTCATTAATCGCTCTGCTGTGCTGCTGCTGACTTTTATGTGGCAGGAACTGCAGCCTGGAACAAGCTGCTGCCACTGGAAAAACATTCCTGTACAGGGAAAATAAAATATCCCTGTTGGGGCTGAGCTGGAAGGCAGAGCAGAAGGAAAATCAGGATCTGCAGCTGAGAGGGATGAAGGGGGGATGCTTTGGCAGAGGGAAGGGGAGAGTCAAGGCTGGATGAATCCTTGGGGCTGGGATGCACCAGGCAGTGCTTCCAGAGCTGCATTTGCTGCAGTAGTTCCATCCCCGAGTGCAAACACGGGAGGGTTGGCTCTGAGTGCTGATGGATGGGCTTCCTGCCTGGGTGGGCAGGCTGAGACAAACCTGTCCCACCTTCACCTGCAAAAGTCACCTGAGTCCCCAGCAGGCACCACAGGCACTCGTGGTGACGTCCAGCTAAATTCTGGGCAAGAGGGCAAGAGCAGGTTTGGGATACTTGGGTCTGAGGGCTGAAGGAATGGTGCCACAGGCAGGAGAGAGCAGAGTGCCCGTTCTAGGGGAGGTATGGGACAGGAGCAGGGCAGTGGGGCTGGGGGTGGAGAAATGAGGTGCAGGGGCCTTTGGGGTGCAGAAGGCAGAGGGATCCTGCCAGGCAGGCTGAAAGAGAGGGTTTCAGGGAGTCACTACACGCTGCCAAAGAGCTCTCCAGGATGCAGGTGAGCTGAACAAATGGAAATTGAGTGTGTCCAAGGCTGAGGAGAGTGTGACAGCTACAACTGCTTTTGGGGACAGCCCTTCCTGGCAGGCAGCTCCTCTGAGCTGCACAGCACAGGACACTGGCTTGGCTGCATCCCTGTGCTCCCACCTCCTGATGGAAAGGGGGCACGATCCCCCCAAAAAGCCACAGCCACTCGTGTTTGTCCTGCCTACAGAGCTGGTAAAGGATTAAAGGATTTGTTCGAGGAGAAACTCTCTCACCCCTGGCAGTTTTAATAAACCAATAATCAAATAAAGAAGCGACTACAATAAATTAACATCTTTTACCAGAAGCCAGGCAAGACTATCCTTTTAAAGCCATTGTCAGAGTTGTAACCGGTGAGACAAGGGAGGGAGGGGAGGAGAAGGAGCAGCAGAGGGGAAAAGCAGGGAAAAAAGGGAAAAAAAGCGTTTAACCCCGGTTGTTAGACATGCGAGTCCCACGTCTAATTTCCAGCGGCCTTACAGCGTGTGTGAGTGCTGATAAGGCCTGTGTGAAATTGCCAGCTCGGGCCGAGGCGTGGATGTGCCATAAACCATTTCTTTATTGAGCAGATAAAGGAGCGAGGCCGGCTGAGCATGACTGAGCCATTAAACTCTGCAGCCGAGCAGGAGGGGTGAAGAAAGACACCCATCCTATTAGGAACACCATTAGCTAATGAGAATTCCTGTGTGTGTGTGTGTGTGTGTGTGTGATCAGAGAGGGTTTTCACACACACACCTGGCCCCAGGTTCTGTGTGGGTGGAGCGGGGTGGGGGGGACACTGTGTGACTCCTCGGAGAGGAGTGCAAGGGACTGAGGGTGAGGAGCAGGTAAACAGGGAGAAATCCAGGTGAAAAGCACATTCCAGGTGAGTCTGTGAGGAGCCAGGGGACTGGGCCATGCAATGCTGCTGCTGCTGCTGCTGCCTGGTGGAGCGTCCAGCTGAGCTGGGCTGTGCTTTGGGTACTAAAACTTTTTCAGCTTTGCTGGGTGTTTTTCCAGTGCCTGGCGTGCTTCCTGCGTGTGTTATCCCTGCGGTTTTGATCACAGAACTGTAGAATTGTGGCACAGGCTGGGACTGGATTGGAAGAGACCTTAAATCCCATCTCCTTCCACCCCCTGGGACAGCTTCCACCAGACCAGGTTGCTCCAAGCCCCATCCAACATGGCCTTGGACACTTCCAGGGATAGGGCAATGCCTGGCCACCCTCACAATAAAGAATTTTCCCCTAAAATCTCATCTAAACCCGCTCTCTCTCAGCTTGATGCTGCTTTACATGCAGCTCTACCCCTGGTGCACTCACTGGTGATCAGCAGGGCGAGGAAAGGAGAGAGATCTGCAGCCCTCGGGCTCTTGCAGCTACCAATTCCTATCCTTTCCCCAGCCAGGGAAGGTCCCATCCCAGTTCCTGGCAGTGTCTAACGTGGCACAGCGTGGCAGAGAGCTCCTGGCCCTGTCCTCACTGCTAATGGGAGCGGGGAATGAGCGGCCGCAGGGCTTGGGAACGCTTGGGCTGGAGCGGACCAGTTAAATCAGAGCAGATGGCCACATTAGCCCTGCAAAAGAGCCGCCTCTCACTCTCTGCTCATCACCGGCCCCCCATCCAGTCTCAGCCTTCCAATTTTCTCGGCGAGCCTTTGACAGCTGCTCCAGGGGAAATTGCCGGGGTGAGAGGAGCGGAGCCCTCACCTCCTTTTCATTACCCACGAGCACGAGCTCCCTTTGTCTTCCCAAGCAATTTCATAGCCGGTGCACAAACACGGAGCCATCAAAGGAGCCTTTCACTGGGCTGGCACGGGAGACAATGGGAAGCAGATACACCTCCATCAACAAAGGGCCGCATTTCCATTTTGATAACAAACGTGCTGGCTCCCTGTCGAACACCCGCGTCTTGTTTTCTCTCTGTTTTCCCTCTCCTTCCCCAGGCAGCCCCGGGATGGGGTGTACAATAGCATTTCCCTTCCCTCCCTCGCCACTTGCTGACAGATCTAATAGTCCTGCGTGCCACGCTCTGCCTTTCCTTCCAAACAGCAGAGACAGAAAAGCAGGCCTTGCTTTCCTCCATTTCAGTGTTATCTCCCTTTCATGTCCTCATCACGATGCCACCACGGTGATGGGACAGCAGATATTTAGGAGCTGCCAGAGGGGTGTTTTCCTGGGTGTGTCCTTCTCCTGGGTGTGTGCACTGGAGCATTCCCAGGCTGGCCCCAGAGCTGAGTGCGGCTGCCTAGGGCTGTTATTTTAGCAGGATGCAGGAGGGGAGAAAGGAGAGGGCTGAAGTGACACTGGGCTGCCAAGCAGCTGACACCTGCCAGGTACAGGGATGCTGTTCCTTTAGATCCCTAAAGGTGGCCCTAACAAAGACTAGCAGCCCGCTATCGTAATTAGAGCACTCCAGCCATTTTTCAGTTATTCACCCATTTTACCTCTTCCCTAAACTGATTGTCTCAGGCAGATCTCAGATGAACAATGCTGGTTTCTCTTGCTTTGGCAGGACTGAGAGAACCAGGCACTGATTTTCCACCCATCTCCCCACCTTGCCCTGTTGCTGCCCTGTGGCTGAGGTGTCTCCACTGAGACCAGCACCTTGTGCCTGTCTGCACTGGTGACAAGGTGTTGGATGTTGTGCCAGGGGGAATTAGCAGGGACAGCCCCCCCCCCCCGGTTCACTGCTGGCTCCCAGG
>WAAG01086689.1:387419-443803 GCA_013390105.1 Tichodroma muraria | reverse complement strand
CACTGCTGGCTCCCAGGCCCTGCAATATTCATGTCCCTGTGGCCAGGGGAAATGTGAGCATCTCCCCCTGGGAGCAGCTCCCAGCTGGGCTCTCCTGGCAGAGGAACCCTCCAGAGGGAAACTCAGAACCAGTGGGGACAGGAGGAGGAGAAGCAGGAGAAATTCTGCTCTGAGCACTCAGGCTCCCAAGCACCCCTGCCCCGGTGTGGCTGTGGAGCAGCCCGGTGGATCTCAGCCACTGGGGATCCCAGGAAAGGCAGGAGAGGAACACAGAGCTCCAGCTCCTTGTCCTTAGGGCCCCTCTGTGACAAAGCACTGGCTGAGCACAGCTGTGAGGATCCTGAAAGAAGTGACACAGGTTCCTCCCTTTGCTGCTGTCCTGTGGCAATCCAGGGAAGGGCTGCCGTGCCAGGAGCTGTTCAGAACCCTGGGACTCCCTCTCCTCTGTCTCAGTCTCCTGTAACAAAACCAAGCAGTAGCAACTCCCTCTTGTGATGGTGAACACCACAGGCACTCGCTGCTGCTCCTCAGACGTGGGTGGGCTTTACTCCCCAGAGGCTTTCAGGGTCATTATTTCATCCGCCAGGAAGTGACAGCATTTTCAGTCTCAGCTGAGGAGCAGTTTCCTTATCAGGCTGATCCTGGGAGGATGAACAGATGCCTGGACTGCAGGACCTCCTGGTGCCAAGGCACAGAGCAGGGACTGGGAGAGGAGCAGGGGTGAGAGCTGAGGCTGAGCTGGAACAAAAAGAAGAGAGAAAGGGTGAAAGACAACCCAAGGAAACAGAGTGGGGTGTGAAGAGGGAGAGGAAACACATGGGAGACCTTTTTAAAGGAATGGGAATCAGAAAAGGAAAGAAGCCTTGTGTACAGTGGATTGTTCACCCATATCAAAATGCCAACTAAATTAGGATATTATAGGTCACTGAACAGGGATTGCACAATGGCTGAGTCTCTAACAAAGGTTAAAACACAGAACAAAGACAAATAATGACAGAACCCAGAGCCAGTGACCATAAACCCCAAACAAAAAGGAGGGCGGCGCGCAGAGGATGCGAGAGCAGAAGAAATCGTTGTTTGCAATCAGTGCTCAGTGGGTCAGACTGAAAATAAAATGGCTTTGCAGAGCCAGTTTCTTAGATGGGGACACAGAGGCAGCTTTGACAAGGTCTTTCAATAAAATAAATACACTTCAAACACTTGGTAGCAATGAGAAGCTGACATCAGCTCACAGACAGGCAGGAACATGTTTAAAATGTGCAATATATGAGTGTCAGAATGAAGGAAAGAAACCCTGATTCCTCTGAGCTGTTCTGTACAGCTGTCTGGGAATTCTTCTGTAAAATCTTTGGTTGGAAAATCACTATTTGGCTAAATTGTAGCTCTTTGCATTGAAAAGGGCAGTTTTGGTGAACTTCTGGGTTTGAAAACATTCGCAGAAAAGCACTGAAATGGTTGGAGCGTGCCAGTTCTTGCCTGGTTTTCCAAGGGAATGGAGGTATGGGATCACACCACATATGGCATCATGGAGAAAAGGCTTTTCTGTCCCCTCCTACGACTCCTGAACCCTCAGAGATTTATTCAACTGTGACAAAGGGACAGGGGCTCTCAGTGTCATTAAACTCTACATAAGAGTGACTCATGAAAGAAAGATGTTGGGGAAGCTGCTGGGTTGTGACAGGAAACACCAGCAGCCATTTCCAGAGCTGGTTCCTCTCTTCTGTCCCCCACTGTCCTGCTGTTGTCCCTGGGCTCTCACACCCTCCAGCTGGACCCAGGATCCCAGAAATCCTGACTTCTCCCTGATCTCATACAGAAACCATCCCTGCTTTCCCAGACAGGCAGCCCTCTAGGTGACTTTTGGGGTTGCTATAGCAGCAAAATTGGTAACTCCCATCTAAAAAGGCAATTCGGTGTTGCAGAGGATGATCAGCAGCATCCATCACGCCCATACCCTGGAGGTGTTGGGGTCAATGACCACCACAGCTGCTCAGATGTATTTTTCACAAGTCCTCGTGGCTCTCTGCTGTCACTTGGGCCACCCCAGCACGTGGAAAGTGGGAGAAAGACACAACATTCTTGCTTTGCCACAGATAAGTCTCGGGAGAGGGTGGCTGCTGCTCTTTGGGGGATGCTTTGGGTGCTGTGTGCTCTGATAGATGCTCCCTCAGCTCCATATCTTGTTCTGCTGTGAGGCCGAGATAGCAAAGTCTTTGCCAGATTTCTTTAGGATCCTCTTTTTAATACCTCAGATCTGCCTGGCAGCTGGGGAAGTTGTACAAATCGGAGGAATGTGGGGACGCAGGGGATGGAAAAGGCAGGGCTTGTGGTCTGTGACATCAAACCAGTCTGTTATCTCTGCCTCCAGACTGAGGGCAGAGCTGGGAGTAATCCATCCTGCAACTGTCTCCAGCAGCTGGCTGCAGATCTGAACATGACAGCTCTCCCCGCTCCTGCAGGGACACAGAATTCGTCCCCTCAGGCTGTTCCTTTTCCTGGCCCTTCCCACAGCCCTGGATCTGGGAGGCAAAGGTATGAGCACATGGCAAAGCTGAGAGCACAAGCCTGGGTGTGAAACCTCCTGGCTCCAAGGAATTCAGGTGACAACAGCATGGGGAAGACCCCGTTACTGTTCCAGACATTTCTAGGGTCACCACATCCCACCTTTTTTTTTGACACAATCATGCCCCTGTGAAATAATGTTCAAACGTTCATTTCTGACAATAATGTTCAAAGCAAACACTGCTTCTTTCCCCTCCAAAATCCCAGGTAAAAGGACAATGATGAGATACAGCTGCTTGTACTGCAGCACTTAATAAATGCTGCCATTTTTACAGGGAACACCAAATATTTTGTTGGGGTTAAGATGATTTACGCAGGACCCCAAAAATCGCTCCCTCACCATGCAAATAAAGGCAGATTTGCTTTTGCATCTTATTTTATTATTGATTGTACCTCTCTATTCCTTTGACCCTGAGGTGTTGCAGCAGAGAAGGGACCAGCCCTCTGCAGCCCCCCGGACCTGGGGAGCCCCTGTCCCCCCCCCAGCATCGGGGCAGTCACAGCAGCGGCTGCTGCTGCTGAGCTCTGCTCTCCCTCCATTTCCCTTTTGACCTGCCTTTTTTTTCTTTCTTTCTTTTTTTTTTTTTTAAATATAATGTTTCTCAGAGCTCTCCGAGGCGCACATTTCCTCAGCTTTGATTGTAGTGGCTGAGGTAGCAATAGCAAGTGCAATTTTCGAGCTGTGTTTCACGGATGGTTTTGAATGAAACCCTGCATTAGCCTGAGCAGGCTCCAGAATGCTCTCAAAGCCACTGCTTGTCACACGCACCGTGCCCTGCCTTCTGTCCCCTGCTCACAGCAGTGACACCATCAGCAGCACTGGCCCAGGGCTGCTGCTCACCACCCCCATCATCTTCCTCAGTGGCCCTCCCAAGTGAGAAAACCGTTGATTTTTTGCTCCAGTGATGGAGATGAAGGCTCCTGCTCTCTGGTCCTCCATCCCCACGTGGGTGTCACACCCCCAGGTCCCTCCAGAGAAGGGATGAGCTCTCAATCATCATTTATCCCTCCGAGGATTTTCCAGCCCTCCTTTCTGATGGAAGGATAAATATCCAGGACAAGCCCCAGGTTGTTAAAGGCAGGCTCTCCTTCCCTCCCAGGACTCATCCGCGCAGCTGCTGTCACCTTGCCTGCATTAATCCCATGGCTGCCCAGCAAACTGCTGCTCCAGCACTGGGAAATCTCTCCCTGGCTCACAGCTGCTTCATTCCTAGTCGGAGCAGCTGGGATTTGCAGCTCCATAAAAGTCTCTGAGCGCCCCCGGGGCCCTGAGCACCCTCATGAATAACAGCACTCGGTATGGAAATGATCTGCCCGGGCAGGAGAGCGGGCACAGCCCTGCTGGTGTCTCCTGGCTGAGGGCACCCCACCCCTCTGGTGTCCCTGTCGCCCTCACCAGGGATTCCGATGGAAGAGCTTCACCCAGCCCACAGGGATGAAGGGATAATCTGTGACAAGTGGCTGTGCACATGACGGGGTGCAGAGGGAGGGGACAACACAGCCCCCGGTTCCTCCCTACCTTCGCTGCCTGCCCACAGCCAGGCACAGCCCTGAGATATTTCTCTGCCAACCCTGCTGCTCTCCCGCTGTTCCCAGTGACTCACTACCAAGATATCTGGTAAACACACAAAAAAACCCCTCTTGTCTCCCCTTGTTACCCTGATCCTGGGGGAAAAGCTCCGGGAGAGAGCGGGTTCCAGTGCATTCCTTCCACCTCGTCCTTGCTTCAGTAGCTCGGGTTTCCTCTGCGCTCTCCAGTGGGTGAGAACTGCTCGATGAGCAGGGAAGGGTTTGGCCAGGACCTTATCAAAGCTGGAGTCAGGGAAGCAGTGAGGTCTGCACCTCATTAAATGGAATTAGGAGGTGTGATGGCGCTGCTGGACAGCTGTGGCTGCGGAAGGACAAGTCTCGGGAGCAGAGAGAGAAGGGCTTTGTATTGAGGAGTGGCAAGAAAACACAGATAAAGGACAAGGCCGGCTCTATCCATGGCCTCTAAAGATCTCTGTGAAATTGAGACAGCTGGGAGACCTCGGTCACAAAGCCATGGAGCCATCCCAGAGGGCTGGTCCCAGTATCAGGATGGTTCATCCGGGAGCTCTGCCCGCCTCGGGACCAGGCAGCTGAGCCTGAGCTTACCTGGCCCCAGGGCTCCCCGTGCCCATCGCAGCACCCCCCCTTGGCACCTGAGACAGCAGGACTGGCTGTTGGTGCCACCAGGTCACACATTTGGGCACCGAGGTCACACATTTGGGCACCGAGAGCGCCGGGTGTGCAGCTGGCCAGGGCTTTGGGCCAGATGGTGGCCAGGGTTAGGGGTTTCTCAGGATGCATCAAAACCTCGATGATCTAATATTGCTCCAGATGTGAAATGCCTTAATCCACAGGGAGGACGTCTTGTTTTTTTTTTTGGGGGGGAGGGGGGAAGGGACAGCCCCTGCCAAATCTCTTCCTGGAAAGGAATTCTCTTGCCTGGCAGGGGGTGGTGGTCTTGGAGTGTATTAAAAAATGGCAGAACATAGCTGGCTCACCACTCTTCCCTGGCAAGCCACAGACAGAACCTCCTTGCACAGCAGCTCCCATACCCCTCTACGAAGTCATTCGGGCTAAGGGATTTTTAAAAAAATGCCTTTATTACCGGGATTATTATCTTAAGTAGGTTAAACCATCATTGACAATGCCAGCTACCCTGAGGAGAAAAAAAATAGTGACTTGGAGGCTGGTGATTTCAAGCAGCTGCCCACCTCCCCTCCCAACCCCACTCTGACTAATTCAGACCTCAGGCAGATGCCTTTTGGCTGTGATCTTCAGTGCACAAAAAAGCCTTATAAATAACCACCATTGTCCCGAGATTGCCATCTCTGCCTCTCCTTTGTCGCCCTCTCCCCGAGGCAGAGTCGGAGGCTCCCATTTGTGCTGAGGAGAAGCAGGGCAGGGCTGCTCTGAGCTCTGCTCTCTGCTCTGAGCTTCTCTCCCTGTGCACGTGGGTTTTGCTGCAGCACAGGCACAAAGCTGTGCCCACCTCCTGCTCCCGAAGTGAAAGGGGGGGGGGGCCCTCACATTTGGGTATTTTTATTACAATTCCCTCCTGCAGGAATTGCCCTCTTTAATTTTTCCGTGTTGATTTCACACCTGTGTTGGGCTCATCTCTGTGTTCCTGAACACTCCCAAGTGAAGGAGGATTTTAGCATTCAGGAGAACACGTGCCTGAGCAGGGTTTGTAAGAAAGGACTGAGAGCCTCAGCTCCACTTCGGGTTCCAGCTGGACTCCCAGAGGTTTTCCATGTGTCCCTCTGTGCCTGACGTGTCCCTGCATCCCTCATGTCCCCTTTTAGGACGAAGTGTAGTGAGACACCAGCCCCAAACGATGGATGTTGAGGGAAACAATGTAAAATTCTGTACCTGAGCAGGGTGACAGCCAAACCTCTCCCTCCCAGATTATTTGTGAGAGATGAGGCCGGAGCAACATCCCTGATACAGAGGGTTCCCTCTTAGATAATACAGCCAACCAATTAATTATTCCAAATTAACTTCATCCCTTCTGGCCTGAGGGCTTTAACACAGATGGAGCCCCTGATTCCCTCTCCCCTCTGGACACCAAGGAGCTGGGGGGAGGATGGAGCTGGATTCTCCCTGTGGGAGGGCAGAGCAGCTCCTCCCAGCCTGATGGGGAAACACCGATGCCAGGGGGTATTTTCCAAGAATAGATGTGGGAAGTGGAGCGTTTCCTGGAGCTGGTTTATGGTAGTTTTCACACTTACCAGCTGTTTGCACATGAAATTGTTTCACACGATTAGGCAGGTAACAGCACCTCTAAGCCCTGTGTCAAATATTATTACGCAATAAAATAAAACCCTGAGGGAAATCGTCTTGACACACACCCTGATTTACACCCTGCACCGTGAAGATAATTACATTTCAGTGTGAGATATAAAAGGCAGCAGAGGAAGCTGGTGGGGAAAGTGCAGCTCTCTGCAGTACCTGCTCAGTCAGAAGTGTCTTGTTAATCATTCTTTTACAGGAATCAAAAATCCCCCCGGAACAAAGAGGGACTAACAGGCCTGATCCCCAGGGTGGCTGTGAGCAGGGCTGGAATTAGGGCTGACTGGGGAAGACAGCTCTTGCTCCACAGGTAACAGGGAGGGGCAGCAGCCTGACCTTTTCCTGTCTCTTCATTTCCTAAACAAGTGTAGAACTCGTATTATTACAATCTTCTCATCCTTGTTCCCAACAAGAACAAAAACATGGCTGAGGGTGAAGCTGTAGATATATTTGGAGAGGTATGAAGCTGGTAGAGAGAGAGGCCTGGAAGGATGGATTTGGGAGGGAGTTTAATATCCATGGAAAGGGAATGTATCCATATTCCCCATTCCCTATTCCCAGGGTAAGGGCACTGGGCTGTCTGGAAGCTTTGTTCTGCCTCTGACCTGTGCATGGGAAGAAGTATTGGATTCAATGGCCACTAGACCTTATCTGCAGTCCATCTTCACCTTGCCTGAGTGCAGACAGATTTTCCTTCTGTCCCAGTTCAGGGGAAGGCCCTTCATGGAGAAATCCCAGAAAGGAGTGAGATTTAACCTGTCTCATGGCCAAAGCGATCAGGCTGTGAGTTCAAGAATTTTAACTTCTTTTTGCCTTCTCTTTCTTGGAGATTGGTGAGACCAATCCTTTCACGGGGTGAAAAAGGGACCTGAAAGCCTCAGTTCCCACCTCCTTTCCTGCTAAGAGAAACTGTGGCCTGAAAGTGCAGCTCTGAAGGTCTGTGGAATTTTCAGGTGAAGCCTGGGATGGGGACATTGGATAAGTTGAGGGGAGCAGGCAGAAAACTGGGATTTACTGGACTTTGCAGCGTTGAATTGAGTTCTGACCCACCCTCACATCTTTGCCTTTCTGCTTGTCTGAGCATAGGTGGAAATCAACACTCAGTGATTACAAAAAGAAGAGAAGAGAAAGAAATTAGTGACTCCTAACAAACTTTTAAGATCATGGGTTCTGCTTCTGAAAAGTCTCCAAATCCCCCTGAAAAGCCAGGTCTGTGCAGTGCACTTAGCATGCAGGGTCTAATTCTCTGCCTGATAAAAGCAGAAGGAAAGATAAAAAAGCCAGCGGGCAAATAGGATTAATTGTGTGTCAGAGGTGCCTAATTAGAAAAAAATGATGGACTGGAAGGCAACACACAGGAGGCACGAGCCAGCCCAAGCTGCTCTCAGTGGCCTCTTCTGTTTCCAGCAGCAGCAGCTTTGGGCACTGTAAATGCTCCAGCATCAGCAAGTCCCTTTTTCCCATCTGTCCCCTCGCTCAGGGATCTGGGAAGCCTTTCCCTGGTACCTCTCACGTGCCAGCGTGACCCTGGGATGATTTCATCCATCCACATGTTCATTTACTCCCTCTACCTTTCCCCTGAAAAATCAGTGTGTTGAAGAAGCCATGTGCCTTCTTCCCTCTCCATTTCAGGGCCTGTCCTTCTGAGCCTTCTCTCCTGCAAGGATTCTGAGCATCTGGAATGTCTGAGGCAAGTGTTTCTCCTCACTTTCAACCTCAGGGAGCCTCGGAGTCCCTGGACACAGAGTTGGCTTCGTTAGGATTTCTCTGTGCCCGGAGATGGGGCCTGGGTTGGATCCTAAATGGAAATAAATGGCAAGCAGTGTTGCACTGGAATTTTCCATTGAGAGGAGCAGCTGGAGGGGATCTGGTTATTACACGTGATGGGAGGGTGCCAGTCTCCTCTCCTGCTTGGAGGCACAGAGAGTGTGAGTGGGACTAATTTCATTTCACCTAAAGCATTCAGCGAATCCTTTTCACCATGTAAAATCCATTGCAGTTTTCTCATTAATCCTCCAAAGTACAGACACTTACTCCAGGCCTAATCCCACTCTGCTATTGTGTTTCTCTACTGCAGCCTTCCCTCATCAGCTTAACAAATTCCCCGATTTCTATAGAAGATCCAAAGCTGAACATGCTGGGCATTAAACTGAAACCTTCTCCCAAGGGCTGCTGCACCTTCCTCATTCCCCAGCCTGAGCAGGGATGAATCCTGAAAGAAGGCAGGAGAGGTGGAGGTCACGAGCTGTGACATTTAAAAATTGCTTCTCCCAGCCCGTGTCAGGTGAGACAAAAAAAAGGTAACATGTCCCAGGCAAATTAGAATTGATCGTGGCCGGGTTTGGGGGAGAGATTCTCCTCTTCCCTTTGTGCCTCTTCTGGGAATGATCCCAATTCACGCCGGGGAAATAGATGGAGAGTCCATGCTGGTGATAAGGCGCTGGATCTAATTAACAACTTTGTCAAGGGGCTTTGTTTCAGAGGCTCGGCTCCCGCTGCCAGCACCCCCATCCATCAATGCTGAGCAGCCCTATCTATGCACAGATAGTGAGCAACGTGCTGAGGAGCTGCTGAACCCCAGCCCTTCTGCTGCACCCCTCAGGCAGAGCTGCTCTTCCTCCAAACACTTGGATTCCTTCTCCCTTTTGTGCCTTCTTTCTCTCCTTTGTGTTCGTTTTGCTTTCCTTCCCTCCCTCCACACAGACTCCGTCCCTCCTTGCCCTTTGCTGTTGGTTCAGGATCAAGCTATTCCTTTCCCTCTGTGTATTACTCTGCCACCTCTAAAACGGGGAATGCTGACCCTTCCATCTGCTTGGGGTTCCTAAAGGAAAGGCTGAAAGATGGTTATAATAATATTTTCATCTCCAACTGCTCGGCTTTGCTCACCCGTGTCACTTGAACAGCTGTTTCCTTAATTTACACCGTGAATTCCTGTTGTTTTCTCCCAATTCAGGCTGTGGGTCCCCTCTCCAGTGTGACTTGTAGCAGGGAAGTGTTGCTTTATCTCCTGGGTGATTCCCCGACTAGGGTGGGGTTACAAAGGATTTCCAGCCGGGAAGAGCTCAAAATCTCCCTGCTCTGGGTGTCTGTCAAGTTTTAGGCTGCAAAAAGCCTTCTCGTGGCTGTTTATCTTCAAACAAGTGACTGCAAATAAATACCTGCTATTGCCACAAACCTGACCTTTCCCAGCTATTCACTCGCTCCCAGCCCATTCCCCATTCCCTGGGGACCTCAGGTGACCTCCACAGCTCAGTTTTCCTCCTCCTCCTGGCCCTGATTTTGCTCTGAGGATGCACCTAACACCTAAATAAGTTCCTGAGACACATCTGCCCTTAGACCCCCTTGACACTAATCCAGGCTGATACCATTTGCTCTCTTCCCATTTATAAGGTCTGATTCCCACGTAAATGTTTCATTTGCTTCTGAAATTACTTTGATCTCTTCTGAATTTTTTATCTCTTTTTATTGCATCCTGGGATCATAATCCTGCTTTATGTCCTGCTATCTTTTGGAGAGGCCAAATGCCTGCACTACATTTGTTTTTCAGTCTGGCATTTTCACTGTGCAATTGGCTACATGAGCACACTTCTGAGGGAGAGATTCACAGTGGAAATTAAGCATAAAAGACTAAATGCTCCTGTTGAGCTGTGAGCTGTTGTGTTGCTTTGTTAAAATTTTAAGACTATTTGGATGGAAATGGTCCCTCTTTTTGGTTTAGTTTTTACAAATCTCCTCTGAGAAACCATAGCAGCCTTCTGGAATATGCAGGGAAGACTTGTCTGTTTTAATAAAAGTGAGAAGGGGAATCAAAATAAACCCAGAAACAGTGATAGATCCTCTAAAATTAGCAGCCTCACAGGCATCCTAGGAGAGCTAACTTGGGAATGATGGTGTGACATGCACAGAAATGGGGGAGAGGCTTTTTGATCTCCTCAGCCAAGCTCCGAGCACGATGCTGGGTGGAAAAGCAATGTTCTGACTCGAGTCAAAGGTGTGATCTCCTTGGAGTACAACCTGCAGCACTGCCCTGAAGGAGCTCCTGCAGTTTGGGGGAAATGGGCACTGTTGGCAGAGCTTTAGCCAAGAGAAAAAATACAAGGAGTAAGAGGGGTAGGAGGGAGAGTGTGGGTGAAAAGCAGGCTTGGAGGAGATGAGCAGGGTGCAGAAGGGAGGTTTTGTTGTGGGAGAACAAGGCTCTCCATCTTCAGCACATTCTGGTTTGTAAAGTGAGCTCACCCGGCTTCTGAACAAAAAGAAAACAAGACTGTCCGTAAAGTCTGAATTTCCCAGCATTAATTTGTTGGTGCCTCACATCTCCGTTCAGCATCTCCTGTGGTTTATTCTCTTCCATTGGTGAGCCCCTTCTGCTGCCTTGGCTTCAGGGGGTTCCCCTGCAATGCTGATGAGGTGGTGCCCGTTCCCCGTGCACGGGATCCCGGTGTGAGCTGGATTTCACATCCAGCCTCTCATCTGCTGCCCCCGAGGCACCCCTGGAACACAAAGCACAGGCCAGGTGTGATCAAACCCTGCTGCACTTCAATCCTGGCTGCCTGCAGATCTCCCAAAACAGTGCAGCCAAGGAGACAATCGTGGCCCGAGACACACGAGGCTGTCCCTGAACAAAGAGTTGGATGCTGATGCAACATTTAAAGAGAAATCACTTTTCCTCAGCTCCAGCTGGATAAAAACCCACTGTGAGATGGGGCTTGGGCCAACCCCCTTTTTCCCCTTCACCCCCTCCTTATCACTGCAGCAAGTGAGGTGTTTCCACTGTGAGTCCCAGAGTTATGGCTGTTATTAAGTTGGAATATCTTTATAGACTTCTCCACTTAGAATATACAGGCGTGTTTACACACACAGCCCTTTTGCTTTAATTTAGTCCTCTCCTTCCCTGCACCCCATCAAGTGACTTCTAATAAATGACCGAATAAATGCATTCAGATAGTGCTATAATGGAGAAAAATCCAGTGTCTAATGAAGAGATTGTTCCTACCCCAGGACTGTAAAGATGAATGATGGTGACTGTGGTTTGAAAACTCCTTTTAGTTTAAAATATTGCTCCTTCGTAAGGAGAAAAAGAAAGCACAAAGGGGAAAAAAAACCAACCCAGCAAAACAATTCTGTATAGTTTTTACCAGTCAGGATCTGCTTGCACACAAAACAGAAACTGTCGCAGGCAAAATTGCTTCATATATCATAGCCCAGCACCAGGCAGATAATGGCAAAGCCAGTTCTGATCAGGGAGTGATTATTGCTCCATGCTCTGAGCACTGATGTGCAGACAACTGACTGCAGCTTGATTTCCTTCAACTGGATTGATCTTTCCAGGCTGAAATTAAGAACGTGATCACCCTGATGAGGTGTTGACCTGAAGGAAAATTCCTAAAAGGAGCCAGTCCTTCCTCTCTCGCACTTAAACTTTCTGTTTGCAATAGGATTGTCTCTTTTCTGTAGCTCTGGGTGCTTAAAGGGAGGGAAAAAAGCCTTTTTGTCTTCCTGACCTGGTACTGACAGATATCAAATTATCTCAAGATCATCTTGGACCTGATAGAAATCTGTGGCTAGACCAGTTACCAGATTGCAGAAATAGGGAGCAGAACGGAGGGAATTGTGATGAGATCATTTAGTTCGGTGTCATTTTGCTCTCCTCCAGCTCATCCAACGTGATCCTGGAGCACCCACGCTTTCCCAGGCTGTGTGTGTGTTTGCTGATCCCACAGAATGCCCCTTTTCCCAACATTTTTGTCATTAGGAGTTTCAAAACAGGGACATTTCCCAGTGGTACAGCACTGGCCAGTCAGGATCTGCAGGGAAAATCTCAGCACAAACAGTGATAGGAGCAACAACTAAATTCTGTCCACTACAGGAGCTGTGGCCACCTCTCCTCCTTCTTTATTTTAGACTCTCAGAAAGGACAGAAAGTTGGGAGAACCCCAGGTTTGCCCACATTTGGCTATTCCCAAATATGTGCCTGTTATTAACATTTCACTGCTGCAGAACAAGCGCCAAGCTGGGAAAGGCATCCAGTGGCCAAAGAATCAGAGGAGAAGGCAAATAATACAACAAGAAAAGCCATGCACTGATGAATCCCCTGCTGCTAAGACAACAACAAGTCAAACTTCCACCTTTCATAGCTAAAGCAGCACATTAAAATTAATTGAATGAGCCTCAACCTCCATGAAAAGGATGTTCTGTGTCTGTTCATCTAAATCCTTGCTTCCCTCAGAGATGCTTTTTTTTTTTTTTGTGTCATGAATCCAAATTCAGGCTGTAAATTCTCCTTGTTGTAAAGCACAGTGAGACACAGACCCGGGATCTGCCAGAGTTTGTTATTGAGTTTGTAATATGCAATTGTGGTGATGATTATAATATCAGCAACTGGATTTCATCTGTCCCCACACATTGAAACAGGCGAGCTGAAATGAGCAGTGACAGGAAAATGGTCTTGTTTGCACATAAATCCTTTAATAACCAGCAATTTCAGAAAGAGAATAGTAGGAGAAAGAAGAAGTTGAAGGACAAAGAACTCACATATTAAATCCTACATTGAAGTTAAGTCTTAAAAAGCGTATCATTAAGGCTTTCAGCGTGCCTTGGAGAGTGGTAAAAGCAACCAAAAAGGGTTAATTCTCCCCTAAATCTCTCATCCAGCGACCACTATTTGCATGCCTTTTAAGGCAGCCAGGAAATTACATTAATTTCTCTAATGTGTGCAGTGCCATAAGTTCTTTTTTTAATTACAATGATCAAAATATTGCTTAAAATTAAAGGCAGCTGCATTTGTTTCTGACGGATATCATAATTGCAATTGTAAATTGGGAAATGTAATGTTTCCTGGTGCTGCTGTGAGCAATGACTCTGAAATCATTATAGATAGGTAGATATAAATAAACCAGGAGATCTGTGAAAATAGAGCAAAAGCAAGCTAAAAGGGTAATTAGCTGAGCGAATGGGAACAGAGGAATTCGGTGCTCAAACAAAAAAAATATAAATATTCGGAGGAGCTCTGTGACTGCATTCGTACCATGTTGGAAAAAAAATTCCATAAAGGGAGAAAAAAAAAAAAAAAAAAAAAAAAAAAAAAAAATTGAAATTTGAAGGTTTTTTTTTTTTTTTTTTTGTGTTTTTTTTTTTTTTTTTTTTTGCTGTCCTTATAAATTCCTCCCTATGAGTGAGAATGGCACAGGGCCTGATTCCTGTGGGCTTCTCCTACCCTTGGGCTTGACTCGGAGCATTGCTCACATCTTGTGCTGGTCCCTGAGGATCAGCAGGTGGAGAAGTGGATGCGCCCGGGGCTCTGGGGCTGCTGGTGATGAAAAGCCAAGTCTCATCTTTAAACCAGCCCAGGGGAGGATCAGCTCCCTCTTTTCAGGGAATGTGAAGCCATTTTTGGGCTCCTTGCCCCAGGGTTATCCCAACCCAGGATGCTGCTGCCCTCCAGGAGAGGGATGGAGCTGTGGAAGAGCTGAAAATACTCGGAAAAAGCCCTGGAGCATCCAGCAAGGTGCAGCTGAGCCCTTTTTGTGTGCCTAAAAGCCCTTCCAGAACAGGAGCCAATTCGGGACTGGTGTAAATCCAGAGGAATGCGCTGTCCATTCGTTTAGGTTTTTTAGGGAAAAATAAAATGAAGTTTTCTGGATCTGAGGCCCGGGCAGCTGGGAAATGGCCAGCTCAGCAGCAACATTTATCAGCAGGCCCTGAGATATAACAAGCAATCACACTCCAGCTGGTTTCCCATCAATAAGCAGGGATGGAATATTAGTAACTATTCCGTGGGATTCGTAAGGCAAACGCTGAAAAAAAAAAAAGAAGAAAAAAAAAAGAGCAGTTGCAAACTGGGGAGCTCAGCGTGGGTTCCCTGCTCTGCTAAACTCCCTTCTCCAACAGCTCCAGGTGGTGCTGCCATGCTGGGAATGGTGGACTGGACAGATGAGTCAGGGAGGAGAGAAACAGATGGGAAAGGGGAGCAGTCAACAGCTGTACAAACCCCTGGAACATCCCCAGATGGAGCAGCTGACCACGGGGCTGGAATTGTTCCTAGCACAGGCAGGACACAGACATCCAACACTGGCTTGAGGATACTTCCTAGAGATAAAATTAGAGGCACAGGAAACAGAAGGAAAAAATTTTAAAAATAAAAAGTAGTAATAATAATAGTAATAATAATAATAATAATAGTAGTAGTAGTAGTAGTGATAAAATATAAATATGTGGAGCTCTGGTGCTGTGGGACCGCCCAAATTTGGCTTTCAGTGTTGTGCCCACAAAATCTGCAAGCACAAGTAGAGCTGAAACCACTGAACATCTGCTGAAGAAATGCATGTCCTTGCATGTGTGAGAAGGCACTTGGAGCTCAACTGGAGCTAAACCCAGCACCAGAATTTGACTACCCAGGCAAAATTCTGAGAAAAACCAGTCCATCCCATAAAATTACCAAGGAACTCTTTCCCTCTGCTCTGGGCCAGAGCAGAAGCCTGGAGACTTCTCAGGTTTCATTAAAGACATGGGGATCATTATTTTCCTTCTTCAGCTCGTGGAATCACCTCCTGAAAGGATCTTCTGGCAGCCAGGAACGAACCTAACAAGGACACTGAGCGATGGGAGGGCCTTTGTGGGCTCTATAAACACTATTGATTTTCACATTCACAGAGAAATGAATTAGATGCCAGTTGTGTATGAACTGAGCCCCTGTCTCCTGGGCTGTGAGAACAGAGCTGCAAAACCCTGGGTGCCCCCAGGAAAGAAAAGGCTGGGGAGGGAGGGAGCACAGATGTGGGATTGAAAAGGTTGGCTCCAGTTCAGTCCCCTGCTATTGTCAGCCAATGCCTTAGGAAGGGCCATTTCCCAGCTAATCAGGCTGATGTTAAACCATGAGGAAATGGGTTTAAACTCCACGATCATACCTGGTTACTGCCTAATCTCAGAATTCTTTCCTAAAGGGGACCAGAAGAGAGAGAAAATGGTGGGTACTGAGTGAATACAGTGAAAATGGGCCCCTCTCTGCTCCCCTTCGCACTTGCACAAATCCAGCTGCATATTTATATCCTCATGCTTGACAGATGACAAAATAGACAAGCAGGCATCATCTCTGTGCCAGTCACAAGCAGCTTAGGCTTCCAGGGCTTCAGATCTACTGTTCCAGACAGTCCTGCACCTCTGGGAGCTGCAGGGATGTGGAGGTCACAGGCAGTGACAGGATGCTGTGACCCCAGAGCCGTGACAAATGACACAGCCCCGTGTCACAGAGCTCTGCCTGCTGCTCTAACCCATCATCACCACGATGGAGAAGAGCTCAGACCCCGGAGATGGGGGTGGTTTAATCTTCTGCAGGGCTGTAACGACTCTGAACCCTGTGTCTAACATCACTCAGCGTGACTGCTTAATTACAGTAATTAGGGAGCGTGCTAGGAACCTGTGCGGTGTGAGAAGGAGGGACTGCACTCAGGAAATGGATTTCCCGCGGGTCAGGTCCCTTAGGAAGTGATCCTGCCCCTCCCTTCCAGCTCCTGGGCTCAGGGCTGGGCCTGGGGAGCCGTGTCTGCCGAGGAGCCCGAGGCAGGGCACGTGCAGCTTCTCCTTGTGCCTCCTTCCCTCCCATTCCCAGCTCGGGTTTTACTCTCCAAAATCAGTGAAAGGTTACTCCTGGCTGCTCTTCAGCAGAAGGGCAGGTGCTGGTTAATTAGAGAGGTGTCCCTGGGAGGGGAGGAGGTGACACCATCACCCCCAGGAGAGTGGAAGTGCTCATCCCCTCTGGGGATGTCTCATCCCCTCTGGGTCTCGGGGAGTGCAGCTGGGGCCCCTCGGCTGGATAAACCCTCCGGCCTGGCAAAGGCATGTGGAGAAGTGGCACACACCACTGCTGTCAGCCCAAAGGCACGGCCAGGATGGCCTTTCCAGCCCGTGGCACTCGGAGGGAGTGGCTGGACCCCCTCAAAGTCTCTCTGGAGAGCATCTCCCTCCTGTTTCAGCTCCCTGAGCATGTTGCTTTAGCTCAGGCAGAAAATCCTCTGTGTCCTGTGCTGGGAGCAACTTCCAGAGGCTCAGGGCAGCTCTGCACCAGGCGTGGAGCTGGATCTCCTGAGGAACAAACCTCTTCCCCCACCACCAAGCACATCCTGCTGGGCCTTGGATCACCCTGCCTCAGGCGCTCCCTCGGCTGCTCCCGCTCTGCTCCTCACACCTGATCTCCCCTGAGCTGGAACAAACCACATTTCACACCAGCAGTGCTGACCTTTCCAGTGCTCCCGGGGTTCAGAGCCACCCCCCTGCCTGCTGTGACACCCCTGCGGTGGCACACACGACTTTGGTCACACTTTAGCAGGCGCTAAAGGGAGACACGGATTAGAACCTGCCCCCAGCCAGGACAGAAATAATCCTGACCCTGACAATACTGCACCGAGGAAGAGCCCTGGCTCTGACTTAATGAACCGTAAATTCCAGCTTAATGAGTTTTATGCTGAGGAGAATAATTAATGTAATTAGTACTGATATGAAAATGATGGCACTCGAGCCTGGATTGCGAGGGGGAGGGGAGGCTGGGGGTGGGAGAAAGCTTGGAGAAAGTTCATTCCGTCTATGGTGCTGTTCCGCCAGAGGAGCAGGGCTGGATGCATTCTTGGCAGCCTTCAAAACCTCACCTCCCATCTGCCATAAAGGGGAAGAAAATAGAGCATGACAGTAGAGCAGAAAAAAAAAAAAAAAAAAAAAAAAGAAATTACAGCTCTGTTTGCAGCAGGGACGTGAAATCTTCAAATCTTCAGTGCAGCCCTTTCCTGTGCTGGCCCTGAATGTGCAGCTCCCCCGCCCCACTCTGAGCATCCTCCACCCTCCACGGGGCCTGTATTTTAGTTCTAGGAGAAAATATCTTTATAAAGGTAATTAGATGCTAAAACAACAGCTTTTCACCTTACACTACATAAGTATCAATTTACTTATCCTACGTGTTTTGATAGGTTTGTTATATTTAGTGCAGTCCAAGAGCTGTGTTTTAGTTTTACACATATGAATAGATGCATAAATTTCTACAGAACCATAAAATGACCCAGCAGGAAGTTTTCTCTTCTGCCTGTGGCACTGATCAGACATTCAGCACTGGAGAAAGGGACCACAAAACTCAGTGCTGACCCTGACAGCCGTGAGGAAGCAAGAAAGGAGCTGCAATAGATGTGTTTCCCAGCCCCTCTGTTGGAGTGGGCAGCTTTCACCTGTGCAAGGTGTTTCTGATGCCACACTGGCTGTTTGTGTGATTTTCAGCTCACATGGACCACGTTTAGATGGGCATTGGTGGCAGTCTGTGGGCAAGTGTTTTAAAAAACTGCCATGCAGGAGGGAAACCCAGATTCTTCTCCCCTTTCTGGGAAGTGAACACAGACCTGGGGGGAGATGCCAGGATCCAGAAATACAGGATAAACCTGTCTTTGTGCAGACTGAGGAGAGCATTGCCAGCACTCTGCTCCCACCATCCTGTGTGGTACCCTGGCCCTGAGGAGGATTGTCTCTCCCTGATGCTTCTGAGAAACAGCCCAGAGAAACGCTGGCGTTCTCAGCAGAATTGTGTCGCCTTCTCTCCCACAACCCAACAAACCCTTCCCAGTAAGGACCAGCTTTGGCTGCTGCTGCTGCAGGTGCATTCAGGCCCTCCACCCTCCCTCCATGGACCCCCCTGCCCCATCCCTCTGCCCCAAATCCGTGGCTAAATTTTTCCAGGAGGCCTTTATCCAGAGGCAGAGGCTCCATCCTTGTGCAGTGCAGCTTTGCTGTTAAGAAATATCCTGGGGCTTTTTCATTCTCAGAGTTTGTGCTAAAAAATGCCACCAATAAATGGTTTATTGATCGATTGTGTCTGATAGGGAACCTCCTGAGGCAGTTCTGAGTGTTCAGCTGGATTTGGCTCACACCCTGCTCCCCCAGCAGTGCAGGTTCAGTGTCTCCCTGCCTCTGGAACCAGGACTGAGTGCCTGCACAAGGAAATCAGGCCACTGGCGTGAGAAATGGGCTGGAGAGGAGGAGGAACCCCCCTTTTTCTTTCCCTGAATAGCTGCTGGCCCCGAGGACTGGCTGTTTGTGACTGATTCTGTCCCGCCCCCGTGGATTCCCAAACAAAACGGAGTGAGACTGGCATCTCTTGAGCACCCTAATTGCTCTGGGGGCAGAGCTGGGGCAGGAAAGTGCAGCAGACATCGCCCTGCAGGTCACTGAACTCTGCTCCTCTGCTTACCTTTGAGTCCTGTGTCCCCTGTGCTGCAGGCAGGGAGGGATGCCACAGGAAAAGTGGGTTATTCCAGTCCTGAGGAGCCTTTGGAACAGGCAGTAGCTCCCGGGAGAAGGCAGGAGTGCGTGTGGGTGCATTTTGGGGGGTGCAGTGCAAGGGATGAGGGATGTGGAGGACAGCTCAGCAAGAAGGCAGCCCTGGGAGCAAGGCAGACATCAAACACCCCACACAGGTCCCACAGGCAGGACAGAAGTTGCTGTAACTCTTCAGCTCACTTTTATTTAAGTTCTGTGATCAGTCTTTTCCACCTGCAAGAGCTCTGGTGTCAGTGCCACCAACACATGGAACAGAACCTGTGACATTTCACCCTGGTAACAGGAAGAACAGCTCCATCTTAGAGGTCCTTTCAACCTAAATGACTCTCTATCCTACAATACCAGTTCCTCCCCTGCACTGCCAGCCCACTGGATCCCACTCCACCAGTTTCCAGTTGGACTTGTTCAGCGATCTACGCCCAACAGCGCTGCTGGGTGGCTCAGTCTCCAGAGCAGGGATCTTTCAAAGTCAATTGGCACCGTGTCAGCAGGAGAACACCTCCCCTTGGCCCTGATTTCAGCACCTGCAAGCTCCCCCCAGGCATGGGCAGCCCTGTCCTGGAGCAAAGTGAGGATTCCCAGCAGGTGCAGGGAAGTTTGGGAAGAGCCATTGGGCAAACGCTGTGTGACAGGAGGGAAAGGGAGCGAGGAATAAGAGCCCTGAATCAGAACCATTTCCAAGCACAGATCTGTAAAACCAAAACAGTGGATTCACTATTTCTTACTTCAGGGTTTTCCCCCTTTTCCTAGGGTGCAGAGGAATTTGGTGGCGTGTGGCGAGTCCCTCTTGCCATTTCTCTGAGATCAACCCAGCCCTTCAGGAGAGGCAGAGAGAACCAACACATTGCTGGACTAAATACCTGTGCTGGCATAAGTCAAACTACTGCTTTGAACTCAGGCTTCTCCTGCCTTTTACCTTTTCAAGGAGGATTGAAATCCTTTTGCTTTGCTGCAAGCCCAGTAAAACCTTTTGTGGCAGACTTCTGTGGGCAGCTCAGATTCAAAGCTGCACGAGGCAAGCAGAGTTTTTCTGTAATGCTGCTGTTTGTATCCCTGCCTTCCCCTTCCTCATCAAAGGATCTTCATCCCAGACATGGGCAGCAGTGAAAACCACCTGCAACGTGTTCTCTGCCTCCTCTGGCAAGCTATCATTTTGTCTGGCTTTTTTCCTCTTGTATCTGAAGACCTGAACATATTCCACTTCTCATTTAAATTCCTGGATCTGTCTGAAACCACATCAGGTGAAGGCTCCAAATCAAACCCCAGTACAGGCAGCGCTCTGCTATTCCAGGCATGCAGGTAGGGAAGTTTGAAATGGATTTTTGCTTGCTTTTTCCTCGTGGTCAGTGGTGCTGGGTTGATTCCAGGACATCAGAGACCCGTGTGTGGCTTCCAGCACCTCCTCACCTTTCCAAAGAGAGGGAGCAAAGGCAGATTTGGCAGATTTGACGTGGGGTGAAAGTGGTGGCTGTGCCTTCAGTTCAGAGCACATCCAGTTTCCAGCTCTGTGGTGACCAGAAAGTACCCAAGGTGTGTCAGGGAGAAAACCAGAGAGAAAAATGGATTTTCTGAGTTGAGACATGGAGCACTGGAGTCCTTTGGTGTGAGGGAACAACCAGCTGAATCCTCTGGAGACTGGCAGAGGAAATGTGGATACAAATGATTCCAGAGAGGTTTGCATCAGTCAGGACTGGCAGGATGGGACTGAAAAGTTGTGTGGAGTGCTCTAAGGCTGTGTCCTGATGAGCCTCCCCTGATCCTTTGGGAATGAGGGTGCTCCGTGCACCAGCACATGGCAGAGCTGCTGCTGCCGCCCGTTCCACCTTGGCCAAAAAATGCATCAAAAATTCCCCTTCATGCACTCCTCAGCCAGCCAGGCACCTCCAGGTCGCTCAGCTGATGCACCCACCTGTCTTTTAGTGTGAGGCCACCTCCCAGCAGGAAAACACCTCTCCAGGTGCAGCAATTCCCCCCACAAACCTTGTCCTGGGGACCAGCCACCGTCCCGTCTCGAGCACAAAGTGGCAGCGCGCACTGGGGAAGGGGTGGGAAGAGCTGGGGGTGTTTTTTGGGGGGATCCATGCACGTGGTGTCATCCCCCACAGGGCTGTGTTGCCCGACTGACCAGGGTATAAACTCCTCTGCCACGCCCAGCTGTGTTTGCGAGCCCGCAGGGAATCCTCGAGGCAGAGTGACCCAGAAGTGCTGCTGCGGGGAGGAGGAGGGACAGGCAGGGTGGGGCTCGAGGTGACGGGGACACGGCAAGGGCAGAGAACAATCCAGGCAGGCAGAAATAAACGGGTGCCTCGGTGCGGGTGGCACGGCAGGAGCTGGGCTGGGACATCTGTGTGGTCACACCTCCTCTGGCAGGAGCTGTCACCTGCTGGGAGTTTCACTTCTCGCCTGGACGAGCGGCACTGACAGGTTTTGGGCGCCTGGGAGGCAGGATAAGGGTGTGGTGCCCACCTCTCCCTCCCACATGCCCTCAGCTCAAGCATCCTCACGTTTTCCATTTGGAATTTAGCGTCTGCAGAATGCCAAATTCCTGAGCCAAAGCAAAGGAAATGCCCTCTGGCCACAGAGCTTTATCCCCTTGTTCATCCCAGAGCCATCCCAGCCGTCACCTCTTCCATGCCATGGGTGGAACAGAGGGAAGTTATCCCTGAAACCAAGCTCTTAGGCAGGATGTTCATTCCTTGTCCTCCTCTTCCTCTTCTTTGCTTTTATATACATTGAAGTGTATATAGATATTTATTTTTTTTCCTCTCTAATACAAGTGAACACAAATGTGATGTGGAGATAAATTCCCTTCTCTAAAACGCTTTGTGGTCACAGGAATGTACACTTTGGATTTACACACCCACACACATTCCAATATCATAAAAAGGTGTAGTCCCAAAACTAAGATGCTTTTATAAAAGTTAAAAGGCCAGATTCCTCTGTTGGCTTTTATCCTTCATTAAGAGCAAGGAGATTACCTGAAATCCTGATTTATTCTTCATATTCTGCCTGAGTTAATTTTAAGATTCCAATCAACAGATGTGAGGAAGAGAGGGGGGGAAAAGCTCGTGGGGGGCCACATTAGGCTTTGAAAGGAAAATTAGAGAGAATGTTTTCCTTTATAATTATTTTCTCCTTTGGGTTTCAGGTTATCAGACCTGTTATTTAAAGGACGCTTTCTCCAAATGTTTTGACTCCGAAATATGTCCCCTTTAAAAGAGTCAATCCAAGAGATTGGGAGTGGGAGCAGGAAGGGAAAAGGACAGAAACAAACCGCCTAAACCAAGTCCTGATCTCTATTTTTGGGTTGGTTTTGAGCATCTTTCGTTATAAGCATCTTATGATTTGGTTCAGCAGTCTTGGCTGTTTAGCTCTTCACAAATGGGGATTTGTTATCCCCACTTCTGAGGGGGAAAAGGAGCAGGGGACCGAAAAAAAAAAAACAAAACAAACAAGAAATAAAAAGCCACAGCCTCAGATCTGAGCACTGGCTGTGCTGTAAAACCTCACAGAAGCTGCAGCGAGGGCTGTGAATAATCCACAGCCGGCTACTCCGGTGCAAAGAGTGCAGGAATTGACACAGGGGAAAACCTACGGACACTGGGCTGGGCTGGGCACATCCCACCCACCACAGGCCAGCTGTCACCCACAGACACATGCACACACAGAGCCAGGAGGAGAAAAGAAAGATGCAGGTACTGGAGAGGACGTGGGAGAAGGCAGAGTGTTCCCTTGAGCATTAGCAAGCCAGGCAGACACTGAACTGATCATGGCAATTGCACCCGGATTGAAAAATCAACCAATAACATGAGCAATGGCAAAGGGAGGGGGGACTGGAAGGCCTTGGATGTTGAGGAGAGGTGAAAACCATGAGTTTCTTCCTTTTCTTTTTTGCTGTGTTGACACTTTAAACATACTGTTCCTTAGGACAGATGTAGGGAGCCCGGGAGCCGGGAGGTGGGCAGCAGAAGGAGATGTCGGAATGGTGAGGATAAAGATCTTGTGGGAGGTCTGACAAGGGGGCATAGACATGAGGGATCTTCTCCAGATATCGATCTTCATGTGAGTAACAGCGGGTCAGGTAATCACTCGCATTCGATATCTCTGAGTGACACTTTCCAAAGTTCTGCAAGTAGAGACAAAAGTCAACGGGTGAAAACTCCGGGATCGCCGGCCAGAAAACACACACAGCTCTTCAGTTCCTTGCTGAGACACACAGAGAGCAAGCAGGGTGGAATATTAACTAGTTTACCCAGCTCGCTGCTTCAGGAAAATGGAAACCCAGGTGATAAATCCTCGAACTGCCAAGTTTTTGTCTCACTCCCTGAAATAGCCAGATCGTTGATGAATATGTATGGATTGGGCATGGTTTGTCCCTTGTCTGCAAATGCTCTGCTCTCTGGACAAAACAAGCAGCCAGCCAAAGGAAGGGCAGTTTATTTTCACGCTTTCTAACTCTTTCCACACCTGAGTTTTGGAAAAGCAGTGCTTGAAGGCATCATTAATCTAAGGCAGGCCCTTGCTCTTCCATTTAAAGGGCACACGTTTCCTACCAGGGGCTTGGGATGCAAAATAAGCTTCCAGGGCCTGATGTTTACGTGGGAGACAGGAGTGCTGGGCTTCACCTGTGTGAACAGCTCCCCGGGAAGCCTCGGGGCCGGTTTTGTGAGTCAAATCAACTGCAGAGAACATAAAACCACTTTCAAACGCGAGGCTGCTCTGTCGGTGCCGTGGTTTTCCCTCTGCCGCGCTGCGTGTGGACGCTTTGCCCTCCTGGGGTTGAGGGAGCATCTCTCCCACAGCCCAGGGCTGCGGCTCCCCAGAGGGTGGCAGCAGATGGGAAGGATTCCTCCTTGCTCCCAGACCCTTTCCTGCTTTGGAAACCCTGCGGGATGACCCAAGCAGGACGGACATTTAGCCGGGATGTTTTTAAAACCAACCTGCGCTCAGGAGCGCTCGCCAGGAGAAGATTTCTTCTCCAAGAGGGAGCAAACAGCGCTGGAAAATGCTTTGATGCTTGTGGTTTGAAGCAACTTGCCCTTGAGTCCGTCCTTGTTCCCTTTCAAAATCCCAGGAACAGTCAGTTTAGTGGAAAGGACAAGGGTTTGACCCTCAGGAGAAAATGCCTGAAGGAACAGAACAATCCACTTGGTTCATCCGTTGTCAGCTCCTGGATGAATATTTCACCAGGATGCTTTAAAAAAAAAAAAAATCCTATAGAAAACAAGGTGTCAACAATAATTTACTGATGGCTCAGGCTGCTGGGAGAGGCACAAAGGCAATTTTGGGAACAGCCTGGCTGAGCCCAGCGAGGGGAAGTTTGCCTGAGCCCCAGGAAAACAGCAGCAATGCTGAGGTCAGCCTCATTTTCATTTCCCTTCCACTGGCAAAACTGTTTATACTACAGATTAAACTTTTAAAAGTCAGTAGTGGAGTTGCTGTGCTGGGATCCTAAATCTGGGTGGGCCATTCCCACAGTTTTTGTCCACTTTAGCCTTTTAATTGCCAAATGAAAATGTGGACAAGTGCTGCATTAGAGCTCTTTAACAGGAGGAGCCCAAGCCAGAGGCCACGAAAAAGCCTCACTAACTCTACCTTAACCTTAAATAAATGTTTGCTGTTCTTCTGATGGCCCCAGCTGATAAAAAGAGATAAAAAGGGGCTCACAGATAGGGAAAATGGGATGTGCAAAGTCTTCTCCCTGTACAATCTACTCTTAAGAACAAAACAGAACCTCTTTCCATACCTGCAAGGGGGAAAAAACTGCATTTAGCCATGCTCTCCTCCTGCTTTATAGAGATCATTAATTTTCTGGGTTAAGCTAACCTGAAAGGGAAGTTGCTTTAATTACAGAAATTTAGTAAGACAAAGCAGTCAAAGGGGGTTTCTTGTAATTTGTTATCAATTCAGTGGGAGGGGAGGTTTATGTGCTTTTTGAGAAAAGCAGAGGATTTGCTAGTGCTGTGTGCAGGTCTGACAGACAGAAAGGTCTCCTAGGAGAGATCCTCAGTTAACACAAGTGGAACTCGAGCTGGCTGCGATCAGGTGGCAGCAAAAGGGGCTGTAAGACACCCTTCTGTGGGCTGTCTGTGACAATATACGGGGTCAGGAAAGCATTTTTCCTCCTGCTTATCTCCCAGTTAATGTGGCCACGAGACAGGCGCCCCTGAAGCATTGCCAAAGACACCAAGTGCAGTTTTGTCAGCGCTTCTGTTTGCACAGGTGAGTGCAAACAAATCCTTCTTTTCTTGCTGGCCCCTCTTCTGCGCTCACTCCTCATAGGTGGGGTCAGGACAGGGCAGCTGGAGAATGTCAGGGCCAAAGGAAGAGAATTCCCTGTCTCCTTTTACCTTTCCTCAGCACCTGAACCGGGAGTTGCTTTGCTCCTGCTTTGTTCCCTGAACTCATTTATAGAGTGGCAAAAGGGAGGAGAACAAAACCAGCTTGGTGTTTTTTAACTTATTTAGCAGCCGGTGCCCTTTGACTTCCTTCCCCAGTCCCACTGTGACTTTTCCCCAATCTAATTTATCTTTAACGAAGTTTGAAATTAAATTAGGGATAATGAACTAATTAAATTGAACTGGCACACGATTCTACCACCTTCCCCCACCTGACTTCTCCCACTTGCTTTTGTCACCAGCATGACTCCATGCAGTTCTTCATTATCTGGGTTACATCCTCCCCTCTCAGTTTTATTTCCAAGAGCTTGATTAAAGGGGATGTCAGCAATCTATCCATTTCAGACAGCCTGGCAGATTACCTTTAAACAGGCTTTATTTGATTGAATTAGGGAGCTTTCATTTCTGCCATGACTTTAACTCAACCCTTCTCCATCCCTCCACACCCAATTCCATCTTTTCTTCTATTTGCAGAACATCTCTTTGGGTAGCAGGAGGTGTGAGGCAGTTGACCATGTCCTGTACTTTTAATCATCTTGGAATAATGAGTTCTTACTGGTCTGAAAGTGAAAAACTCCTTCTCAGTGACCTGAGGATTTCTTTGCTGTGTTTTTTGGGAAAGCTGAAGATTTTACAGGTGAGAGTTGGACGGGTAATGGTTTTCTCTGCTTGGCCGAGCTCATGGCAAACACATTTCTGCACTTATGGAATGTGTTCACCTGTGTTTTCCTGGCTGGGAAAAGCCCCTGATGCTTAAAACTCATGAAATTTTGGGCAGCTACTACCCTGACCCTCCTCATCCGTCAGTTTTGAGTTTTGGGCTGCAGCACAGGCTGATGGCCTGGAAGAAGCAGCTCTGTTGAGTGACAGCAAAAGCTAAGCTACTGTCACACTGTGGACCAGCCAGTGCAGAGGGGGTGGGTGTTGGGGGACAGAAAATACACTGGGAACCAAAAAAAGAAGTATTTCCTCCTCCTGGGAGCCTCACATCCTCTCCTCCCCTGGGTCTGAACTCGCTACTCAGGATATTCAAGCTGCCCACTTCCAAGTATGGCCATGATTTTAGGGTACCTCTGGGCAGGTTCCTGCTCTGTTTGATGCTTTATCTGTGAGGGAGTTCTTGGATAATCCCTGTCCTGAGGAAAGAACAAGCACTGATGTGCCAGGGATGAGCAGGAACCAGTGGTCCTGAGCTTGGGCTTCTGTGAGGGCAAAACTGAGGGCAAGTGGGACAGAGAGACTCGCCCCTGGGTTCAGGAAACAAAAAGATTGAGCTGAAATTCCCAAAATACAGAGCAAGGACCTATGGAGAGGGATGCATTCAGACACATGCAAGTATTTATTATGCAGAAAACTTGCTCAGAACGTTGCATTCCTTCTCACAGCATGCTTTTCTCTTCCCCTGCTGCCTCTGGTACGTACCTGGTTCGTGTTCCTATAGCACCTCACACCATCAATCATCCCAAACCTTTCCCTCCTTGCTGTTTCTCTCCCAAATCCTCCTCTCCACCATTTTGGAGTCAAGGCAGGGCTGATATCCCCATTTAAAAATGGGAAACTGATAAGGAGCCACCTCTTTGCTGTATTTATCCTGCAATTTAGAAATGGGAATCTGAACTCTGGTCACTGATTTGTTGTGCTCTTGATCCAAGTCTGATGGCTTCCAGCTATTCTTGCTGCAACAGGGACAAGAAATTCCCAAGCAAAACCGAGAGCTGGAGTGTGGGGAGGTGAAGGGGGAGGAAATAATTAAAAAAGCATCAAAAAAAAGAAAAGAAATTGCCTGATCTGTGGTGTGTCTTAGCAGGGAGATTACACCTTCAAAGCACCATATGACTGGCTTTATTTTTACTTCAGAGAGACTGGGAGGATTTCCAAATTTGGATTTGGAGGATTACTGTCCTTTTGCTGACAATAAAATTCCCCACCCCGAGGAGGATGAGGAGAGACCTCCCAAGATGGATTAGGGAGCTCTTGCCTTGTTTGGAACGGTGGGAGCAGCCCAAGAGTCTCTTGGGAACGGGAGGTGAAGACACGAGGGAGAGTGGCTGGTTTCAACCACAACCACCCCTTCCTGAGGGCTGGAATTCTCATCCCAGAGAGGATGCAGGAGGCTGGAGGTGCCTGGGACTTCAGTGACAAACAGCCCCCCACAAGCAAATGGAGAAAAGGAAAAACCAAACCCGTCCAAAACTTACTGTCCACTCTCGCTCGTTACGTCTACGAAGACCTTGATCCTCATTCTGGGAGCAGGAGTGGGTGAGACACCGCAAGAGAGAGAGGTTATGGATCTGCTCCGGCCCGGGGCTGCTGCAGACACTCACCTAGGAGGGCTTTGGCTACTGCAGGGGGACTACAGGGCTGCTTCCAGCACGGGCAAACCAGGGAGCACAGGGATAGAGGCAAACCGGAGCAGCCCCCTGCACACCCAGGTGCGTGCGCTGCACCCTCACCCGCAGAGCCCCTCATCTCAGGGAGACACTCAACAGCACTGTCCAGGGGGGCTTTATAGAAATGCCATTTTCCTCCTGGTTATCCTCCTTTCCTTCCTTCCCAATGATCCAATGCCCCTTATCTTTTCCAAGCCGTCCCTTTCCGTCCCCAAGCTTCTCTTGAGCCTCCTCTGATCTACATGGGGTGACCAGGAGGGACCCGAGGACCTGCAAAGCACCTCTCCGTTTGCTGTCTGCCTTTTCTCCTCTCCCTTCCCTTCCTTCAAACCCACAGGTCCTTGCTGCTGCTGGAAAGGCAGCAAAATAAAGGGGAAGGAGCAAGGCAGAACCTGGAGTCACCACAACCTCAGGAATACACAGGAGTGAGGGAGAGCTGGAGCCAAGGAGAGGGGCACCAGTGGCATTTCCTTGGCTGAAAACTCTTGGAATCATCCAGCAGAGGTGGGAGAGGAGAGATTTCTCCTTTTCAGGGATCTGGTGGCTTTAATAATTGAGAACAAGCTGTTATTATGGGGCAAAGGAACATAGGAAGAGCTGAAGGCACCCCAATTTTAGTGTTTTTTCAGTAAAAAAATCATCATTCAAAGGGTTACTGGAGATGTCCAGAACAACCAACCGAGTCCGGATCACTCCTTGCCACAGGACCTGAGCTTGAAAGAGTTTGGTGACACCTGAAAAAGTCAGGAGAGCAGGCCTCTGTCTGTGTCTAGTTTTGAGAAGGAGCTCTCAAAATGGTCTCTCCCTCTCTCCCAAGCATCCAAACTTGCCACCTGCACCAACTTCATGCCACGCCAGCCCTGCCATTGTCACATGCACAGTCCTTCTCTGCCTGTCTCTTATCCACGGAGTCTTTCAGCTGCAGGAACCTTTAGGTGTTCCCATATTCTCTCACATCCGCTCCCACCTTGTTCTTTCACACATGCACATATGCTCCATCTTCTCTGGAGTTACTTCCACATGCACACAAGCCCGTCTGTCTTTAATTTTCCTTTCAATCATTCCCTTTTCCTTTCCATCCCCTCCTTGTCCTGGCCTGGAAAAGCATCTCTGGCTTCTGATTCTGCACAGGTGCTGCAGAAATTCCCTGAACCAGAGCAGGAACTTCAAACCCACCTGGAGCGGGGAGCAAACCCCTGCTCTGCCACGAAGCCGTGAACCCTCTCCCCTCTCCCACATGCCTGGCTGCAGGAAGCAAAGGGAAACAAAGCAAAAAGAGCATGCAGAGAGGCAAGGCAAGGCAAAGGCATTCTGGGCAGCACCCCCAAAAAAAAAACCAGGGCAGCAGAGAGACACAGAGAGAGAGAGAGAGCAGGCAGGGAGGGGCAGACGGGACGCAGGGGGAGCGCTCCACAGCGAGGGAGGGATCCAGGGAGGGGGGAGCGGTGACTCTGAGGGGTGCAGTGAGGGAGGCAGAGTGCCGTGTGTACCTTGAGGCCAGAATCTGAGGGGAAAGGGCCTAGAGTGACATGCGCTAGCGTAAGTTGGGCTGGATGGTTGCATACTCGACTAGGTCTCCGCCAGCATGGATGGAGCTCCGAGGGCTGGGTGACGCGGCCAGAGCCGACGTGTCCAGCTCTGCATACTGGACATCACAGTCCTTGTTGCCAGGGTTCTGGAGAGAAGAGAGCAGCAAGGCGGTGGGGGGACACGAGGGAGGAGTCGGGAGGAGGTGGGGAGTGAGGAGAGAGGGTCCGTGCAGATGGTGAGGGGTGAGACAGGACACGGGGAAGAAAGAAGAAAAGGGTGAGGAGGGAGGGGAGGAGGAAGAAAAAACAGTTAAAAAGAGGGAGGTAGGGAGGTAATGAATAATCAGTCAGGTAAAATCCCAAATCAAAAGTCCCAAAGGTGCTGCTCCCCCAAATGCAGAGCTGAGTGACCCAGCCCTGGCTGGCAGCACTCCCAGCCACTGCCCCTTTCACTGGGACTGATCCCAGCAGCATCTCAGTGCTCTGATCTTCCACTGAACCCCTCTGGGATCAGCATTTTCCTTAGCTGCGGCTGGATCAGTGAATTCAAACCTCATCATGCACCTGAGCTGTCTGTTTTAACCCAAGAATTTGGGATTCATAACAAACTCAGGTTTGGGGAACATGAGTGAAAGTCATTGGCTTGAAATCTGGCTTTTGGGAAGGAGATACCCGGAGGGAATGGCTTTGAAGCCAAAACTCCAAAGGCATGGCCACAGGGGAATGACACTGCTTGGCCACCACTGTTGCTCTGCCCCAAAGTGGGGACTGTGGAGTTCTGAAGTGCCTCACAAGGCTCGGCTGCACAGCTTGGCACTGCAGATTAACTCTGCAGCACGACTTTGTCATTGTAACACGGTCTAAGAGATGCTAAAAGCACCTTCCTTTGGCACGGAAATATTTATGGGTATTCCTTCACTAAGCAGGCTTATCAGCAAGGACTGCATGAATGGAATATTATCCAATTTGTCTGATCACTCCTACCCAGACATCTTTCATGCAGATAACAATGGGAGAAGCCTGGAAGGCAGGATAGCCCAGAGAACTCCTGGCTCAGGGGGGAGTATGGATCACCAGGAGGAGCCTTGGTGCCAGCAGCCACGGTGTGAGGGGGATCCTGGCTCCTTGCCCCGTGGAGTTTCTTTAATCCTCACTTTTGGGGCTGGTTTCAGTGCCAGCATTAGCCAGGCATCTGCTGAGCCTCTCTGAGAGGAGAGAGTTGTTTCTTCCAAACAAAACAGCTTTCCAGTCTCTCTCTCCCCTTTCCAAAATGGCTGCACCGCATGGCAATGATGCAAAAGGTGTTTAATTTGAAAGTGTTCCTCTCCTCTCCGTTTGGAAGTGTCCTCTGCCACCTACCAGCTGTGGCTGAGCCGTTTTTAGGAGTTTATAGCCCTGTAATGAGCTGGTTGAGTGCCTGCTGCTGGAAGGGGTTGTTCACTCAGTGATTATCTCTGCCTGCTGCGCTGGCCTGTGCCAGGGCTTGGCTCCCTGCTCCTGCCCCTCGGCCACAGGGATGAGGGGAATGCTGGGGAACGGGGCTGCTGCAGCATTCCCAGTGCTCAGCAAAGCTGGAGGCTGGAGGAGCAGAGGGCTGGAGGTCACCTCTGTCCTGCCCTTGGTGGCCAGATGGCAGTGGCGAGTTGTTGGCACGAAAGCTGCACATCCTATGGAGCCTCTGCTTCGTGTCTGGACCCAGAGTCTGGACATTTAGGAAAACTAGCAATGCCAACTCCAGTCTCAGACCTAAACCTAGGCCTTGCAGAGCTCTTTCCTCCTGGATTTTGTGTTCAGTACTTCCCCCACTCCTGGAGGAAGCCAGCCTAAGTTTTACCTCCTCATTCCTATCCTGTCTACTTTGCCTCACTCCTCTCCTGCTTCCTTCCCAAAGGAGGTGTTTTCTCCATGGAGTTCCCTTGCCTTCTCCCACTCCTGGGCTCGCTCCTGCTCCTTGCTGCCTGTTTGGAGCAGAATTTATTACAATATCAATAATGTGCCTTGTATACAAGGCCCAGCACTGCCTCACGCAAGCGCTCGGTGTAAATCATCACCATCGGCACCCCGGTAATTGCCCTGCAAACCCAGAGAAATTAGTTTGCTGTCTGCAGCAATGAAACTTCCCCTTCTACCTGTGCAAATGGGCCCTGCTGACACGGACACTAATCACAGCTCTGCTCCTACACTCGCTCGTGCCTCCACCTCTCTCTGCCTCCCGCTGCCTCTCACACACGCACGGAGCGTCCACCTGACACAAAAGCACTGGCAGAGCACTCCTGCCTTCACCCACACACCTGAAACTCGCTCTGCATCCCCTTCCTGCTTTGATATCCTCAGTGTCACCCCGAAATTGCTCAGAAGAAAACACTGCAGGCAGCCCCCACACCCCTACACCCACCCCTGCAGCCTCAAGAGTCCACGCCACCGTCCTTGGGCATTTCGGGGCTGTCAGCTCTGTGCTGGCTTTCCCACAGCCTGCAACACCTAAAAATACATATTCATTCATAGTTCTGCTCCCTCCTGCAGGTATCCTGACCCTGCAGACGTGCCCCAGCCTCTCCCCTTGTCCTGGTCCCCTGCCAGCGCACGTCCACACACACGTCCCTGCACACCCTCTCGGAGGTTCCTCCTCCACCTGCCTCTTATTTTCTCCTGGCACCTCTCCCCTTCCCCCCACCGCCCCTTTGCCATCTCTAATCACTCCCTGACTCCCATTCTAGTGCTGTGAAATCGTCAACCCCGGGCAGTGGCTTTCATGCCGCCTCGTGATAAATCTGGTTTATCCCAAATTACGAGGTTTTGCACAATTCATTTAAAGCTGAATGCACCCGCCCCATTTTCCTGCAGAATCCGCTCCCTTCCACTCCCATCTTCTTCACTCCCCTCCCAAGTCAAATCTGCAGATGAAGTACAGGCAGAACAAGAATATCCTGCCTTTCTGCTGTGCCTTTCCCTCTCGAGGATCCCAGAACCACGGATACCCCGGAGCAGCCGCCTTCATCTGCATTTTGAGCAGGGTGGGAGCAGGGCTGGACCAAAGTGAGGTTGGCAGGGACCAGGGGTGTGCTTCCCTCCTCATCCTCCAGCTGACCCAGCCCGCAGGTGAAGAACCGGGCAGGTCTTTCTCCATCCCATGGTGGTTTTGGTAACCACTGCTGTTCCTTGGGGGTTCCCACTCCTCAGAATCCACTGTGACATGAAAAGGAGGCTTCTGCAGTGCTTTAAGGGTGAAAAAAAGTGATGCAAGTCACTTTTTTCCCTGCAGGGAGGAAGGCAAAGCTTGTTCCTTTGCAAAGCTTGTTCCTTTGCAAAGCGTGGCCGGACAACACAACATCCCCCCGGCCTGGCTGCGGCAGCACGTCCTGCCTGTGTGATCTGGGAAGAATCCAGCAACATCAGCACTCCTTGGCAGCCAAGGACACCCTTCTCTCCCTCGCCAGTCCCAAACTCGAACAGCCAGCTGCCTGCCCAAAGGATGCAGCGATTTAGCAAGGAATGGGAGCAGGCTGCGTCCTGCTGCTGGGGCAGAGCGCCAGGGCACGGCGCAGGTACGTGCTGGGTGAGCCTGCCGCCGCTCCCGGGGGCTGCCAGGCAAGCCGGCCAGGGACAGGGCTCATCCACAGCTGTGCCAGGCCCGTGCCAAGAGCTGTGGCAGCAGTTGGAGTCCCCCAGACGCCGCATCCTTGCTGCAGAGCCAGTTCTCCGTGGGCCAAGTGAAACGAGAGCTCCACAGTCCACGGGTGAGGAGCAGCCGGTGCCAGGCGCGGGACATGGAAATGCATCTTCTCCGGCCAGGATTGAGAGCAGCAAACTCTGTTCCCATGGTTACAGAGCAGCAACCCATCAGGCCCCATCTCACATCACTAACTCTGCCACTTAATTAACTGACTGCTCGTTATTTCCCAAAATGAGCTCCTCCATCCTCCTGCTTGCCTGAAATTCAGCTTTCAGATGCTCTTCAAGCAGTGGTCTCGCTCCAACATCCTGTGTTTCATTTAAAACTCAGCAAGGAGTAGAAAGAGCTGGGGACCAGCCCCAGGACTGAGGGAGGGCTCCGAGGGAAAGCTGTCCTTTAGGGATGACATAAATAGGATCACATCCACCCTGCTCAGCACAGAACTGTGGCTTTTGATTTCCAATGCCGTTGGCGTCTGCCTCGCTTCAGACTTGTGCCAACTAAAGGTCCCTGGGCCCTGTCCTTCCATTATCTGCACAGGAACACACGTGGCAGGGTCACACTGGGATGAACTGGGTTATAATTAGTGGTGTTCATAAAAAATTGCTCCAGTCTGGGCTGATATTTGTACACCTTTCTCCAGCCAGGGAGTTCCCTCTCCGGGAGTTCACAGCAGGCTGGGTGTGCTCAGTGCTCTGATCTCCTCGTGAGGAGGATTTCGGAGAGAAAAAGGAAGGATTGCTGAAGGATTTACCCTGGGATATCTTGTCTCCTATGGATAAAAACCAGAGCATCCCCATGCAATGGGGTGAGGGAGGGAAAGGATGCTGTCCAAGGCCTGGGAGGAGGATGGTATTCTGTTTTCTCATCAAAAGCCCACTCTAATCTTACCTGTTTTCTGTTCCCTACACCTTTACATCTCACATTTCCTCACTCCTTGCAAACCAGCCTTTCCCACGTGACTGCCAGCATCTCCTCCTGACCCTTAATCTCTCCCTGCTGCTGCTGCCTCACATTAACATCTCCCCATCTGAACAAATCCACACACCAGAAAAAAAAAGAAGAAAAAAGGGTTTAAAGAACTTGTTGTTGTCAAGTGAGAGTCAAATGCTGGCACGCTCTGCCCTGCAGATAATTGCTTTGTGAAGCTCTCACTGCTGCTTCCCTCAGCTGCAAAGTCTACCAGGGGCTCCTTGCAGGAGGTGAGGAGTGGCCAGGGTGGGGTAGGTGGACTGCAGGTAGAGAATTTGGGGTGGGCAGGGCTTTCTGCCCATAAAGGCACAGCTCTGGGACCTAGGGACAGCTGAATTAGGGTGGGCTGAGATCAGAGTGTGGAGGCTGCTTTCCTCCAGGATGGGATGATCCCGGACTGTGGATGGTGGGGATCTTGCTTTTTTTAGGGTGAGAGGTCTTGTGTGCCAGGTGAGGCTGGGCTGAGGTGCCAGGCAGAGCCACTGTCACCCTGTGCTCCTTACCAGTTTGTCACTGTAGGGAGAGGGCTCGGGGGCTGCCATGTCATAGTAGGGAGTCTGCAGAGGGAACTTGTGGAGCTCCTCCTCGTGTTTCATGTTGTCCAAGTGAACAACCTGGAGTAGAGAGAAGAGGGATGAGAAGAGCAAGGGTTATCCTCTGGTACAGCTTGGGGCAAGCTCTGCTTCAGGTGACACCACAACCAAACACCAGCTCCTTCAGACTTCAATATCCACCAAAAGGACAGAGCAGAATCCAAATTACAGCTTTTAATTAGTGCCAGACTCTGGGAATTCTGGGGGGACAAGTCAGAGTCATAGAATCATAGAGTCATAGAACAGTTTGGGTTGGAAGGGACCTTAAAGATAATTTAGTTCGAACCTCTCACTAGACTGAGGTGCTCAGAGCCCCATCCAACGTGGCCTTGAAAAATCCTTATTTCTGCCCCTCAATCTCAAGCCAGGAACTTCTTTGCTCCTGCAACAGCCATTTCCCAAAATCTAGGCACTGTAGGCACTGCTTGGAATCAGTTTTCCATGCCAGAGGCAGGAATTTGCAGGTTTTTACCTGGATGTCTTCTGGAGTCAAGTGGCTTTTCATGTCCTGTTTCCTCTTTGGTGGAGGGGCAGGTTTGTGGGACGGAGGGAGGTCAATCCTGCAGGGAAAGAAGAGGCTGCTGAGTAGAAAGCAGGAGAAAAGGTTCTGCTGCTTTGATGTTCCCAAGGATTTGATTGTGTTTGTCACCAAACTGCCAATACAATCACATAGATTATCCTCAGGAACTCCCCCGTGCCCTTTGTCTCACCCCAATTAGAACTGTTAATGGAAATAAATTCCCTCCTAGCATTCTGTCCCTATTCCAGGCAAATCCCCGTGTCAGATTGCAGATCCCGAGGGTGCAGCCGGGATACCTGCATGGGAATGGCTGCAAATCATCCCTTGGGAGCTTTGTGTTATGGCTGTGAGGAACCAGAAAGTGATAACGAGGCAACGCCAGCCCCAGCCTGGCAGTTTCTCTGGGATGGTAGCCCTGCCACGGCTTCCCAGGAGGAATTTGAATCCTCCTCAGGGACACGCTCTGCCAGGCAGGGACATTTATCCCTGACCCTCGCCAAGGATCAGCTTTTACCCCAGAGCATAGGGATTGGCAGCCACGATAATCCCAGCCTAGAGACTGTCTCTGCACATTCTGTTCACATGCACAGATGTGTCTAATCCTTTTACAAAACTTATTAAAACTCTGATCCACTAATTAGCTGGCTCCCCCCCTCCCTTTTCTCCACCAGATCTGATGGAGATGGGCGCCTTCCCTTGGATTCCAGCGTGGGACCGGAATGTGCTGGTGGCAGGGAGGGCAGAACAGGTCCCCGGGGCTCTGTAAAACATTGACTTCATGGCTCTATAGAGAAGAAATGCTATTACCTTCGGGATCAGCCTCCACAATAGAGGCAGCACCTCTGCAGAGCTGGGCACGGTTGTGTTTCTATTCTCAGCTAAAGTGGCTCTTCCCTGAGCCTGGTGGAGGGCCATTGTGGGAAGTGGATTGTCAGAATGCATCTCGATCACAGGCCCGCTGCTGTTGATGCAATTTCACCTTGTGGTGCTGGGTTGTTTTTTTTTTGTTTGTGTGCCTTTCTGCCTCTCCTTCCCCCACTCCTCTCCCCTGCCTCTCCCGCTATCCTCCAGTGCCCTCTCTCAAATGGGATTAAATGGAGCACAAAATGTGCCCAAGGTGTAACAGCAATGAGGTGGGGGTGGGTGAGCACAAAAGCAACCTCTGGGTGCTGGGCTTTCTGTGCCTCCCCTGCGAGGTGGGGAGGGAGGGAGGGAGGGAGGCAGGGAGGGGGTGAAGAGCTGGTGACAAGGTAGAGCTGTTCAGCAGAGCCCAGGGGAAATGCTCCTGAAGAGGTTCCTGCTGCATGAAGTGACCTCCACACCACTCAGTTCCCTGCCTGGCATTTGTGTTGCACAGTGCAAAGCAAGTCCCTGCCCGGTGGTGGCCTCTGTCCCTGCTGTTGACAGAGTTTATGTCACCCATAGGTCCAAAACTGCAATGCTGGTGGATGTGGACCCTTTCCAGGCTCCTTGGGATGCATCCAGAGGCACTGAGGGTCTATCAGAAGCCCTCTCTGATGGCAGGGTGTGGTTCAGTCTCATTCAGGAGCCTGAAGCCATTGAGAAAGGAGGAGTAGGGTCCTCTTCTACCCATGGAGGGGGACAGTGGCCCTGAGCCTCTGCCCCAGGGACGTGCCACAGCAAACCCAGCACCCCGGGGGAGCATCCCTGTGCTCCAGCTTCCACTCCAGCCTTGTGCACAGAGCTCAGAAACAGGAGAGAGCGGGAGGGGAAGCACCAGGAAGCCCCAAGGAAGGGAAGCGGATCAGAGGACTGAGACGGAAACAGCAGGAAAACATTTGGCCGCCAAGTTTTCCCGTCGTGCGGGTGGAGGAAGGGCCAGGGGCGCTGTCCCCATCCCCAGAGCAGCTGCAGCCTCGGGGGACGGTGATTCTGCCACTCACAGGTCGTTGTCAGTGTCGGAGCGGCTCTTCTGCTGCCGCCGGTAGACGATGATGACGGTGACGACCACGCCGATGATGAAGACGGCGGCGATGACGCCTCCCACGATCCCAATGATGCCTCCCGGGGCACTCTGAGGTAGTGGCTTGTCTGCAACACACAGGGAAGCACAGGGGAGAGGGTTAGAACACCAAAAATGCAGCTGGGGCGGCGCTGGTACCGCCAGGGATTCCAGGAGCAAAGGTGAGGATGAATTCCGAGGCTTTCCCGAGTGTCCCTGTCCAGCAGCTCCATGAAGGGAGCCAGATCCTACTGAAATGCTCTGCTCAGAGCTCATGAGGAGCAGAAATCGTGGCTACAACTGTGGCTCCAAGAGTTAAACCCTTCCTCACTCCGCTCTGCAGTTTCATCTTCAGGTGTTTACTCCTGGATCTGCCTTTGTTCAGGCCTCAAAGGAAGAAGCGTTTAGGGAATAAAGGTGCTTCCAAGCTTTTATGTGGACCTGCTGCTTGATACTGTTGAAGGATTTTGGAAGCCTTCCGCTGGGCTTTGTCACAGCGTCCTCACTGAGCTCCCGGTGCTGCTGGAATGCTCTTAGAAGGAGCTAAGGAGCAATGCTCGATTGATTGGGGTGGAGCAGAGGTTTGTGCACCCCAAAGAAAAGATGTCCCGAGTGCAGGGTCTAGGGACAGGAGGGAGACAGAGCCACTCTTGCATTTCATCCCCTGCTCTGTGACCTGGGCCAGCTCCTTGGTGACAAACACGGGCCTCATCCAAAGGAAACCCATCCCGATGGGAAAGCGCTTTGAAACCTGCGATAAAAGGATTTAATTTGCTCTACCTTCCAACCTAATTAAACTTGAAAACTAGCTAATTGGTACTTTGTACTTACAACTCCGCCAGTGATGAAAGGAGGAGATAATTGGGATGGAGGAAGAAGGAGGAGGAGGAGGAGGAAAAGATATTCAGGGGAGGGGAGCAAGACAGGGATGAGGGAACAAGGGGCTTTGTAGAACTCGTCTGTCACATCTAGTTTTTGTACTTTTCTTAATGTCCTGGTTACTGGCTGCTCTTAGAGACCAGATTGGGCTAATGGATCTTATTCTGCAACAATTCTGGCTTTGGGTACCAGTATCTCCCCTAAACTACCCATCCCCAAGGCCTTGGAATTAGGCCCACTTTCCATGTGCAAAGTAATAAAACAAAATGTATGTGGCTATAAAACATCTGCACACATTCCCAAACCACACAGGACGATGCATTCAGGACTTTTCAGGGTGAAAACCCTGCCTTTTACTCCCACTTCACCTCCATGGATCCAGCACTTGCTTATCCTGAAACCCCAGGTGCCAGGTGCAGTCTCAAAAGGGCTGTGCTGGATCATTTCCAGGGAAGTATTCCCAGATCTCCCCTTCCAGCCAGCCTTCCCTAGCTCTCAGATTTGCTGCTGTCATCCAGGAGTGAACTGAGGTGTGCAAACATCTCCCTGGGAACCCCTCCCCATTGCACAAAGCATTGGAGCTCTCAGCCCCACGCTGAGGAATTTGCCCTGGGAATTGCCCCATTCCCTTTCCCACAAAATCCTGCTTTTCTCCTGCCAAGCTCTGACACCCTGGAGCGTCCGTGGGTCAGCATCCCACCCTCCCCCTGCCTTCCCCTGCTCCTTAGTGAAGAATTCCTGGCTGTGTGTCTGGTGGCAGGATGCTGGAGGCATCAGAACCCGCGGTGGCAGCCACTTTTCTTCCTCGTCCCTTCTCCATAAGCCACACCACCTTGTAAATAACATTTGTGCCTCCAGACAGCTCTCTCACCGCTGACATCTCGCCATCCAAGCCCTCCCAGCCCAGCATTCGGGATTGTGGCTGTAAAGTATGTCCCAGTCACTTTGGCTGGGGCATTTCCGTGATGAATTGGCCCCCAATGGCTCTCGGGATGGCAGGGACCGAGCAGAGAACGAGCAGAGAACATCAGCCTCCTGCTGCCGCTGTAAATCAGGGCTGGGGGGGGGGAAGAGGGTGGGAGGAGAAGGAGGGAGAGGAAATAAATAAACAAAATGGATCTCCAGGAACGCGGGTGAATAGCAGGAAGGGGCTGAGAAAATTTAGAGAGGGGGGAGGTACAGCAGAAGGGGGAGAGGTGAATACAGGGCATTGGGTGAGGACAGTAAGAGGAGGAGGGGAGTGAAAGGATGAAGGAGCACAAGGAGAATTGCAGATATTTGGGGTGTTTATGAGAGCCCCTCCTCCTTTCCAGGCTCTCTGTGTGAACATCCCGTTGTCAGAGCCCTCCCAGGGCCGTGTGGCCTTGTAGGGACAAGCACCAAACCATGACACAACCCTGTGACAACAAAGCCTGCCCCTCCCCGCGCAGCTCTCCTTGCTGAGGGCAGTCTGAGCCACTCAGAAGGGTTGGTCACGGCTTTGCAGGGGTCCAGGCAGGGAGGTGTCAGAGGTGACAGCTCTAAGTGCTGGCAAGAAGAGGAAACCCCAGGAGGTGAGGAAGATAGATGAGAGAAGAAAGTCCTGAGAGAGCAGGAAAGTGGCCAGGATAGAAGAAAATGAGAAATAGGGAGGAACCTTCCTTTATGCTTGCTCTTCCTTCTTACTCTTTTATTTTTTTAAAACCTGTTTTTTCATCTATATCTCCTGTTTATTTCCCCCTGGGGAAGAGTTGTGGTTGGTACAGTTTGGAGGGCACCACCAGGGCTTTTCTGGAGGGGAGGGTGGCTGCAAAAAAGAGGCATTTTAAGTCAAAGAGGAGAACACCAGAAAAGCCTCAGGAGATGCCCAAAAGTGCCAGATGAGGATTCAGTTCCACTGACAGGGCTTTTGGGCAGCCCTGGGAAGATGTTTGCAAGGCTTGTGAATCAAGATCAGAATAAATTGGCAGGACAGCTCAGGGGCCTCCAGACGGGAGTGGGAAAAGGCTTTGCCAATTAAGAATGCAAACCCCTGTGCTCTGTGTCACGCTTGAACAATTTAAAATTCGCAAAAAAAGAAAAAAAAAAAAAAGTTTGTGTGAAGCAGTTGGCAGTGAGGCAGGTACCGGAGAACCCAGAGGGGCTCAACAAACAGCTCAGCCTTATCTGGATGTCTGAGGGCTGCTGGGAAACTCCTCGTTCCTGCTGGAAGCTGAATTAATTCACAGTATTACAATTAAGGAGAAAAGAAGGGCGTCCCACCCCCAGTCTCTTTCCGAGCTGTTTTGTTCATGACTTTGTTCTCCCACGGCTCTTCTGGAGATGGAGGCAGACACAGGAAAGGGAGGGAAGTTGTTATCTCTCCATAAAGCATCATCCCCAGTCACCTGCCGGCGTGTGCGTGCCTTCCCGAGAGGAACCGCCGGCAGAGGAAGCTCTTTGCACCACCCAGACCAATGAAGCCCTTCTGCCAGGTGCTGATATCGCGACTCACCAGCCCCAGGGCTGTTAAACCACATCCCGACGCTGCCAGTCGCTCCCAGCTCCCGGAGAAGTGAGGGGCGCCATGGCTGTGCATCCCAGGGGATGCGCCCGGCTCGCTCACAGCACCGAGCTGATGGCACTGGCTATGACGAACCTTTGTCCCAGCAGCCCAAACAGCCTCGGGGCTGGTGGCTCTGCCTGTGACTCGCTGCCAGGAGCCAGGCCGGCGTTTCCCAGCGGAGGGACAAAGGGACAGAGCCATCCCGGCGGGGACACGGTGCAGCTGCGGGGAGCGGCAGTCAATAATCACCGAGGCACAGCGGGACAAGCAGCTTGCAGGAGAGCGAGAAAGATGTTCCCCAAGGCAGCGTGCAGCCAGGCAGAGATGGATCCACTGGAAAGCATCCAGGGAAGGCTATGGCAGAGCGGGAATGACTCACTGGCACTTGGTGTGGAGGGAGTGATGTGGAGGAATTTGTGAAAGGAACGGGGAGATGGGTGTCTGTCACACTTTTGGAAGTGAGGTCTCTTTCCTCAGAGCTGCTGGAGTGGCTGGGACATTTTCAGGGACATTTTCAGGGACATTTTCAGGGACATTTTCAGGGACATTTGCTGGGACATTTACGGGGTCATTTGGATCACGATGCAGCCTGGCTGTTCTGGGATCAGGACTCGAGAGTGGGATATGCTGCATCCCCACCAAGGGTCTGGGCCTTTCTGGGATTGGCTTGGTAAAGCTCGGCTCCCACAGCCCCTTCTGCACTTTGTGCATCCACGGTGACATCCTGAGCAGGTGGGGAGGAGCAGAGCCCTGGGCTGGAGTCTGGGCAGGCAGGAAGGCTTCACCTGGGGGAGATGGCTGGGTCTCTCACTGGTATTTTTTCTGTTCTGACTGTCTGCCCTGGGAATTCAGCTGTCCCAAGGAGAGCCTGAGACCCATCTCGTTGCTGAGGCACTGACCTGCATCCCCCAGGTGAATCTGGAAGCTGGGCCAGTCTCAGGGCTGGTTTACAGCAGCCCTGAGTGGAGCTAACTTGTTCCAAGACAGCTGCACACCCTTCTCCTGTCTTTGCCCCCTCCTAAATCCAATCTGATCCCTCTTTGCTTCCCAGCAAACCACCACAACAACACACAACACCTCTGCTGAACCCCGTGCTCCGAGATCTGCCTGCACCCATAACCAATTCCAAAGCAGGGCTCCCTTTCCATTTATCACCTCCCCACAGCGAGCAAATCCCCACCTATTTCATGGCTGGCTGGCCAAGGCACTCAGCACTGGCTGCCTTGCTCACAGCCACGTTGCACAGCCACGGGAAGGGCTTGGGATCCTTCTCTTTTGTGCTGGCAGCTCCTGTAGCAGCCAGCCTTGCTGGATTTAATGCAACCTCAGTGCTCCATCCATCCCCGCTCACAGCATTTACAGCAAAGCACCCTGTGCCCAGCCACTGCCAGCCCAGACTAAGCCTGGCCCCAACCTGGGCTGTCACCCTGACCTGGTGGGAGGAGGCATTTGCTGGACTCTTTCTGCCTGCTGGTCCTTTGAGCAAGACAATGAGCTCAGATGATGCATATTTATAATACACCCCACCTGACACATTCCAGGGAGCCTGAGACAAGTTCACGGAGCTAAATTAAACCGAGTTGAAAAGCTTGGCAGAACAAATACTTCCCCGCTTTGGTTCTGCAGGCAGGAGCAGGATTGGCTAATTCGAGACACGCTCCAGCAGAGCACACACCCCCAGGCACAAGCTGGTTCCCAGCCTTGCTGTGATGCCTTTTGTTTGCAAAGGGTTAATGGGAAGCTGTTCCCAGGAGAGCCCGGGCTCTCTGATAGGGCAAAGGGGAGGATAAACGGCGGGGCTTGCAAGGCACTGGGGGTTTTCCGAGGATCTGAAGCCTGAGGGAGGAGAGGTGGGGGGGTTTCTCTGGGGGCTGCTCTCTGGGCTGTGTGTGTTCAGTGAATCCCTTCCAGGGACAGCCAAGCATCCAGAGGATGAAAGGGATTAAGGAGGGCAAGACGCTGCTGGGAAAGTGGCACTGGACCATGATTTGTGAGCTTGAAGTGCCTTCAGCCCTTCATTCCCTGGGTCTAAACCCTTCACAGCCCTTGCTTTGATCCTGGTTTGAAGGGGAGAGGAGAAGGGGAACACAGCAGCTCATTCTGCTCCCACCTAGGCCCCCTCAGACCCTGCTGCAGCTCGGACCCTCCCTCACTGCAGGTGGAGGGGACCAGGCTGCACTTCACAGGGAAATCCTGTCCCGTGCAAACACAAACCCACGGTCCACGTGAATTCGTGGTTTGCAGCACCACTTAACCCCTGGCAGGACCCAGACCCAGCTCTGCCACCAAGTGCTGCTCATCTGGTGGCACAAAGAGGGGCAGCTGGACCTCAGCTCAGGGAACAGGAGTGATTTGGTTAGGAAAGGTGGCTGGCAGGGGGTTCTGAGCAGGAAGGTGGCTCGGCTTCACTTGGAGACGAAAACATCATGTTAGTAATTCCCATGAGAGTGATGTAACCCCAGCAAACTTCTACAGATGCTCAGGGGAAGAGTTTTCACCTGGGCAGGGTCTTTTTGATGTGATTTTCAATATTATAATGCAGATAGTTCAGCTACAGGATTCATGGGCCTTGAATAATTGCCAAGTTAGCAATGTACACACAGACATCCATCAACATCTTGATTTAACATGTCCTTAAGGCTTGTTAGTTCCAGGAGGTCCTGGAGTAAGGGATGTTATCTGCTGTCTGTTCCACTGGTGGAAATCAACATCTTCATTTACCACATCCTTAAAACTTAGTTCCAGGATGTCCTTGGTGAGGGATGCTCCCCGTTCCCCTGATTAGGTCTCCCTTCTTCCTGATTAGGTTTGAAAGCCTACAAAGATCTGACAGCAGGGAACATCCTGACTTGAGATAATCTTGACCTATTCCCCATTTTGCAGCATAGCCAGCTAAAGGTTAAACACCAAAATGAGGGCAGAGCTGCTCTTCTGCCTCCATGCCCTGATATAAGTCAGATGGAATTTTCAGAGCCGTCACAGCCTCTCCCATCGGGGTGTTTGTTGATGTAACTCTCACTTGCACAATCAGCCACCACACAGGCGAGTGCCAAGGCATGGCTGCGATCCTGACAATGCCTCATTTCCCTGGAAATCCCCCTCTGCACAGGCTGGGCCCCCAAAATGTGCTGCTCACCTCCCACACGGGGCTGCTGGGAGTGTCCTGGTTTTACTGTGTGTGACGGGACAAAACCAGTGCCCCAGGGGTGGCTAAACAAACAAAAGCCCTGACCCCTCTGCATTGTTCTTTCCCTCCCTCCCACAAGTGGGAATCCCTCTATCCCCTCTCTAATTTCCCTCCACTGAAGCCCAGAAATCTGGGTATCCCCTGGGTGCTCAGCTCATTCCCAGCAAGGCCATCCTCCTGTCTGGGTACTGATCACAGCGTCCCTTGAAGATCCCTGACCACTTTCCTTCCCTCTGTCATTTTTGCCAGCCCAGCTGGCACTTTGAGGCTTCTCAAGCCGCTCTCCAGCCCCTGATGAGGTTGTGGGAGAGCCTGGAAAGTGCAGTGTGTGGATCCAGCCCTCCCTGGGGTGCCGGCTTTGAAGTGGACTCCGGGATGTGCTTGGCTTTAGTGGGGATTTCACACACATTCCAGCCAGGGAATGGCTTTGCCATGCAAGGCTCTCTCCAGTAATCACCAGTTCGTCCCTCTCCTCCCCCCCCTGCAGGAAGCACCAGCCTGGTTAAACAACATCTGGTTAAAGAGCTGCTGGCCGCAAAAACATGTCTGGAATGTGGCCCTAGCCCTCGGTGACCTCCCTCTTCATGCTGCCAGTGGCCACTAACAAGGATGGGGTTTGGATGCAGCAGTGGGAGCAGGGTGTTAACCCCACGGGATCCAGCAGGGATGAGGATTCTGCAGAACCCTGATGGGAACTCCACCACAGATTCCTCTTCCTGGGCTGGTTTTTCTTCTCTGTGCCACTTGAGCAAAGAGGGGGCAAACACGACCTTGCTGCCACTGATCCACCCCAAACTCACCTGCCCTCTCCCCACCTCGCTTGGCCAACCCCACAGACCCCCCCCTGCCTCCCACAACCCAGGACTTGCAGGATGGGGAGCAGCCCAGCCTGTTTTGGGGAAGAAGATGAGCCCTGGAGAAGAAGGGAAATGTTCTCCGGCGTTTCCTCCGCCTCGCAGCCCTTAATTTTAGTTCTGCTTCATTTCCTTGCAGCTTGGCAGAGTAATGAACAATCAAATCCCTTTAGTAATTTATTTCTTCTGCCGCACAGTTTCGAGGAGGTGATGACACTTGAAATTGCCTCTCCTGGAGGGATGGAGGGGCTGGATCCTGCAGCCCATTACACCAGAGTGTGCCTGTCCTGCTCCCAGCAGCCTGCCCAGGGCACAGCGTGCTCCCAAACCCATGTTCAGCCAGAGATACAGCCCTGCTCCCTTGATGAGTCCATTAAGGTCACGCTATTACAAGCAGCCACCAGATGAATTCTGTCAGATAGAAGGCACAGGAACTGCAGCTCAGACTCTCATCATTTGTGTTAATAGAGTTAATTTGCTCAACAATCCCCAGCAGCACTCCTGGGAACGTCTCACTCTGCCTGGCCGTGTGCCCCGGGCCGAGTTTGTCTCCTGTTGCCGTCGGGGTGTTTACAGCACCGGGAGCTGTGTCCTGGCAGTCTCCAAAGGATGAGCTCACCTCCCGTTTGCATCCGTGCCCAGGGACCCAGGGGATGCACGGCACGGTGAGGAGGAGCTGCCCTGCTTCCCGGTCACCAGGCCAGACGTGCCTGGGCAGGGAAAGGGGGACAGTCCTCTCCTGTCCCCGGGCAGCTGCAGCAGCAAGGAGGGCTCCAGGCTGCTCCTCACACCCCCTTCCTCTCTCCTCTCCCAAAATCCCCTGAGAACTGCAGCAATCCAGACCAAAAAGTGACTCTGCAGCCTCCTGGAGCAGGGAGGGAGCTGCCAGATGAGTGAGGATGGAGCTGCTGGATGCTGCTGTGGCTCTGGTGCTGCTGCCTCCCCTCCTGCCCCTCACACACCTTCCAGGGCTGTCACCGCCCCTGTCCTGTTGTCCCCAGCTGCCCCCACCCAATCCTGCTCCAGGAGAGGCACCTGGTGCAGAAAACAACTCAGGCTTCACATTCCCGACCCTATTCCTGATTTCTCCTTCCCATCAATGGCATTGAAAGGCTTCTCATACATGTTCCCACCTCACCTAACTTCTGAAATGTTGGAAGCACCAACAATTAGCCGTGCAGCCTCGTTCAGCTGGGTGTTTCTCAGCTTGGACACAGGGAGCTTCCCCCTTCTCCAGTTTGGATCAAATGGAAAAGCAGGAAAGGCAGCAATCAGTCAGCAGGACAGAGAAGCTGAAGGACAGGCCACGGATGCAAAAACCAGGCTTACCCTGGGGATACAACAGGAATAAACATCCCTGCACTGTTCCACAGGCACTCCAGCAGGTGGATATGGTCAAGAGGGCTGTAATGATTCAGAAAAGGCAGAAGATTTGAAAAACTGCTCCTGATCTGTCTCTGGAGACTGGCACACGTTTGTTTGTGGCTCCTGAGATGACAAAACAATTTCCCTGTGTTTGAGGATGACAAGGCTGAGGAGTTTGCTGGACAGCATCTCCTTGGATACTCCACTTACTATAAGCAAACAGAGGGGTTGAAAGACTGAGGAGATTGAGGAGATTCCTAACTCACTGCTGTTGGTTTTTTACTATTTGTTAGAATAGTTAAATTTGAGAAGGTTAAATTCCAGCAGAATGGAGGAGGGCACAGAGAATGACTCGAATCCTACAGGGTGATTTCCTGACACCACAGAAAAAGCAAACACAGGCTCCAGTTAATAAAGAATTAAAAGGCAGGAATATAATCAATGCCAGTCTGTGAGGTTCATGGGAAATGGGCCTTGTCAGTCAAACACAATGTCATTTTTTTGCCTACTAAACCAGTCATGTCATCAAAGCAAGTGTAGAGAAGGGATGGAAAATAGATTTAGAATGACTGACAGGATTTGGGAGTTGAGCACAGAGGCTGCCAGAGCTGGTCAGTCCCAAGGTCACCCCCTAACCCAGGACAAGCCCTCCTCATCTCCAAATCTCCTTCTCCCCACCCCAGTCCCCTGCTGGGTGTCACCCTTTGGGCTCAGCTGGATGCAGGGGAGGCAAGGTGACCCCTCTGTGACACAGGGCCTTGAGGAAAGGACATTCTAGGGATGGCACAGGGGTCTCAGAGCCTCTGTGGAGGGTGCAGAGCTGCCTGTGCACGGCCCTCCTTTTGGGGACAGGCTCCACCACCTTCCTCTTTGCCTCTCCCTGTTCTGTTGCTCAGGTAACACTTTCAAGGCAGGTCCTCCAAGCAAATTTTTAGGTCAGTTATAATTGGAGAAGCTCACATGGAGCTATAAAACATCAGTTAATATGCTGGAACTATCTAGTTAAATGCCAATTATAAAACCCCATAAGCTCAAGTCAAATATATTAATAACATAATTAAACATTGACTGCTTATGCAAATTAAAAGTTCAGTTAATCGGACATCAACGAAACCCCAGGAAGTGACCATTTAAGTAACTAATTTCTATTTAATTACCATTCCTCCCCGTTGCAAAGCCCCCCATGCCATTATTCCTGGGCAGTGTTTACTCGAGTCACTCCGACTTGTCATCCCCACCCCATTCCCATTCCATTCATAACCCCGGACAGCTGCAGCATTCAGAGCACAGCTGGCAGCAGCTGGACGGGGCACACTGGGGGAATTATGGACCTTGGGACGAGCATTTCGGGGTGGCATCACCTCCCTGGGTGGACAGATCTGGGTGCCAGCAGGAAGGTCCACTGTCGTGGTGACACGGTCACTGGAAGGGCTGGGAGCTGCAGCAGTGGGATGAGGCTGGAAATGAAGCATTTATTCCTCGAGGGATGGAGGAATTTCCCCTGGTGAGCAGAGCCATGCAGATGGACTCCCTCCTCCCTCCCTCCTTCCCTCCCTGCCACGGGCAATCAGTTAAACCTGACAGGTGTGAAGTCAGCAAATTTCCTTCCCAAACCGTGAGGAGAACAGGCAGGAGTTTGGGGGGGACAGAGAGATGAAGGAGAGGTGGAAACATTCCCACATCCTCTCTCTGTGGGGTGAGTGCTGGCTCAGGGTGGGTGGAGGGAGGGAAGGTGCACCTGGGACTCAGGGGTCAGGCTGGAAAAGGACTGGAAAACCAGGAAAATCAGAACCCCCCTCCTCTCACAGCTCCCTTCGATCCCTTAGGATTTAATCCCTAATCATCTCCTGCGATTTAGTCAGCACTGAGCTCCCCAGCAAACCACAGGAGAGTGTCTTCTGCACAGAGGCAGGAAAAGACCAAATACTGGTCACATTCAAACCGTTTCAAACCGTTTTCCTCCCAAAATTCCCAACCACTCAGACAAAACCCTCTGCCTGCTTCCTACCAGGACCTGGGTTTGGTCCAGCAGTTGTGAAATCTGTGGAGGGGGGAGCATCCCTAACTCACCTTGAGCCTGGCTTAGTCAGATGAGGCCACATTCACCTCAGCTGCCGAGGTGAAGGGAGCAGCTTGGATGGCAGGTATCCATAAATCACTGTCTTTCAATAATTTAGCCCCTGGAGGGTGATACAACATTTTTAACCTACATTTCAGGTGAAAATACCAGCCTGGCTCTCTGATTTCTGCTCGCTAGGATGTGAAATTCCAGCAGTGCAACACGCATCCGCTTTTCAGTCTTTCTTTTTACGGGCTGAGCCTTGTTCTGCAAATACTCTCTAAAGCCAGGCTGCATCTAAACACCTCTGGGAAGGCTGTGAAATGCCTTGTTTGGAGGAGGAGGAGGAGGAGGAGGAGGAGGAGGAGGAGGAGGAGAGAACCAGCCCCCCTCGCCTTCTGCCAGGCACCACTGAGGGCATCTGAGGCTCAACAGCACTTCTGGTGTCATAGGTCCCTCAGCTGGAATCCATTTGCATAAAGCAATTTCCTCTGACAAATATGTTCATACAAATCAAACTCGAGATTGCAAATAATTTGAAAGTGAAAAAAAAAAAACACAACAAACCAAAAACCCAAAACCAACAACAAACCCAGCCCTAATCAAACATATTTGTTGCTACCAGTAATTCAGCCTGCACCGTGAGTTTCTCTTGGTTCTATTTATCCAGCAGTAGCTGGAGGAGATTTAAGGGGCTGTGTGTGACCTTGAGTGCTCTGAGCTGAGCTGCAGCAGGACTTGCCTCTCACCTCACCAGGAATTGGGGATGGGAGGTCGAATATTTCAGTGACCTGACCTGTTTCCAGTGCCTCCTCACTGGTTTAACATCTCCCTGCCTTCTCCCCCGTCCGCTGGAGCCCTTTGGCTCCTGCACTTCAGTTCTGATTCTGTGGATCCCTGGGAGATCCCCCTGGTTTTGGGTGTTGTTCGAGGTGTTAATCCCAGGTGCCTGTTCCAGGGATATGGGGCAGGTTCCCTGGAAATTCCCTGATCACCCTGGGCTGTATCTCACCACAAATCCTACTCCAACTCACTAGTTTGGGCGGAAATAAAACCCCATTGTGGCCAGCAAAGCTGATGGAATGCACAGGATGGGAACCTGGCTCTGCACCTCCACCAGGGACACTCCAGCCCCAAAATTCCATGTGCATCTCCCAGTTCCAGGGAGGTGAATCCCACTCTCCTCTGGACCACGCTCAGCCCCGTGCACACAACAGCCACACAACGCTGGCTCCTCTCCTCCTGCCTGAGCTCCTGCCTCACTCCTCTGCTGCTCCTCAGGGCTCTGCAGCCCCTTTTGGGGCTCTCCTGCAGAGCTGTGCCTTGGAGAAGGGATCCAAGCCACGCTGCCGCTTTTCCATGGGCTGCAGGCACTGCTGGCACTCCCAAAGTGTTTCTGTTTGGTCCCAAAGAAACCCAATCCTTGGGGGGGGCACTGCATGGGGGGCTGTTCCTGCTGCCTTCAGCCCCCTGCAACCCGAGCTGCTGAGGAGAGGCCCCAGGCCACGGGTTTTGTCCATCATCACTGAACTCTAAAGGCCTGGCTGGGAAACCAGAGCAGCATTTCCCAGGGGCTCATCCCAGGCAAGACAGCCCCTCCTGTCCTTCTTCCCATCTCAGCCCCAGCTCTCCAGTGCTCCTTTTGTTCCTCCCCACCCCCAGACTTGGCTGAAGCGGCTGAGGCAGCTGCTGGGAGCTGGTCCTGTAGGAGCCGTGGTCACTCCTGAAGGAAAGCTGCACTTCCAGCAGTCGCCATGGCTAACGGGGGAAAATGAGAGGGGGAAAATGGGTGGAGAGACAGACACAGCCCGGAGAGTGGGCACAAGTTCCCTTGGTCTCCTTGAAGCCTGGCTTTTCCTCCTCTTTCACAAGGAAAGCGTTCCCAGGGCTCTCTCTAATCCCTCCCAAGGCAGAGTGGCTGAGACAGGGCTCCGTGAGCAGCACAGGAGTCCTGAGGATTCTCCTGCCAGGCTGCACGCAGGGCACTGAGCACCAGCCTGGCACCAGCCCCCTGGACCACACCACTCCTTCCCAGCCTAATCCCGAGCACTCCCCTCTCCCCCCAGCTGAAATCCCAATTTGGGTCAGCATCCCTCTCCCTCTGTGCTGGGGAGCACTGGGGTTTGGGTCAGATTTAGGGCGAGGCCTCCAGCACATCACCCACGAGCTGAGGTTGGGTGCAAAAGCCCCTCCCTAGGGAGTATCCCACCTTCCCAGAGGAATGGCAGAGGAACTGCTGATACCAGTGCAAGGACAGCAGGAACGCTCCCTCTCATCTCCTGCCTGCCTTGTCTCTCCCTCCCTGGCAAAAGCCTGGCCTTGATCTCTGGGAACAAGGCTTCCCTTGTAGCCTCCGCTCACAGAGGAGGCAAAGCCTCCTTCCCAAGGCAGGGAGCAGCCACGAGGACATGGGGACATGCCCTGGCTCAGCTCACCCTGAGCACCCCTGAGCCTACAGAGGGTTTCAAAGCACCATTGCCACGGCAGGCACGTGTGGCACTAGAAGACACCCTCCAGTGTCCCTGCATCCTGCCCTGACACCAGCTAATTCCGCATTTCTAGGGAAATATTGACATTTTTCCAATAGCCTGTCCCATCTGCTGCAGCCAGCAGTGAGAACTTCCTCAGCCACAGACACTTGTCCTAACTTTTCACAGATTTTTTGATGGATTTTTCTGCCCTGTGTTTTTCTATCCGTTTATTTTTAAGCTCAGGTTGACTTTGGGCCTCAGCCAAGGAATTTCAGTGTTTACATCAACAAGGGGAAGCACTCCCAGCCTCCTTTGGCCTATACTGGATCTGCTGTCCAAGAATTCCACACAGAACCACTATGCCAGTGGCAAACCCAGTCATTCCCAGTCCACCTTCTCCAGCCCACTGCTGTTTTGGAGATTTCTTAACTCTTAACGTTCAGCCTTCACCTCCTTAACCTCAGCCTTCAGCGAGCAATTCCCCTTCCAAAATACAAATACAAATAATCGGAATTTCCAAAAAGTACTGCATATCCTGGGATGTTTCCAACCCAAGCCACTGGAGCACAGGTGCCATTCCTGCTGCCGTGACTCCCCTCACAGCTCCCAGTCACTGAGTGCACGACGACGCAGCCACGGATGCCCCAAAAAGAAGAAGGTCTCTTTTTTTAAAATTCTTTATTTATAAAAAAGTACATTTTTTTTTTCCACAGCTCAGCCACTATTGTTTTTTTATACAAGTAAAAGGAAGGGTGATGCGACACCTCACCCACACAAATTATAACCATGAAAATAGCCCCCCTCCCACCCCAGGACTCAAAATGAACAAATTACAAAGGATGGAAAACAAAACGAAACAAAATAAAACAATACCCAAACAAACAAACAACCCCCCCCAAAACAAACGAACAAACAAAAACCTGAAAAAACCCCAAACCAAACCAAAATCATAAAAGTCCATTACATTATTATTATTATTTTTATTTTTTATTTTTTACAAAAGCACTTACAACACAGATTACAAAATAAAAAAAAAAAAAGAAAGAAAAAAAGGAAATAAAAGAAAAAAAAAAGTGGGGTTGGGGTTGTTTGTCTGCAGTTTTAACTCCACAATGATCATTACAGCCAGAGGATGAAGAAAAAGAGAGATAAAACCACTGGAGCTGAGGAATCATGTTTTTAAAAGAAGAGAAAGGCCAAAGAAAAGAAAATCCAGATCCTCTACGAGAGTCCCTCTACCAACAGCAGCGTCTGCCAGCGGAGGATCCGACTCCGTGTGCTCCTTACATTCACCCCAGGGAAACCGCACAGGGAAAAGCCCCCTGCTCCCAGATCCAGGCTCAGCCTCCTCCTCTCTGAGGCCCCTCTTTCCTTCCCCTGCTGATGGGCTGAGCCCCCTGCTCTCCCCCAGCCCCTCGGCCCTCGGCCCCGCTCCGGGGGGGTTCGGGGGTGACGGGGAGGACCCAAGACCTTCCCACCGTCCCCTGTCCCCAGGATCCCCCTGCTCATCCTGAGGAAAAGCTCAAACTGACCGCAGATTTCCTTGGGGATGGAGGGGATGGGAGGAGAGCGGGGTGGGGAGGGTGAGGTGCTCTTTCACCCCTCATCAGTGAAGAACAGGCAGCAGCCACACCCTGCTGGCAGTGTCCCCTGTCCCCACAGCCCGCACAGACCCCAAACTTCAGCGCTACCACAGCGGAGGTTGAGGGAAACTCCAAAGTGGATTTTAACCCGCTGGCAACCTGGGATCCCCCCCGTTTCCACAGCGGGAAAGCCCAGAGCCTGCGGGAATGACACACCGGAGCCCCACGAGGGCCATGGGGCTTTCCCCTCCATCTAGTCTGGTAGCCAAACCCCAAAAATCCGCGTGTGCGTGTGCGCTTGTGCACGGCGAAGGGAAACAGCCAAGCAGGGCAGCAGCCCCTGTTCCACTCACACCCCCTGCTCTAATCGCCTCGAGATCAAGCTTTGGAATCTCTCTCTCCCTAACCCTCCGTGATTTCTGCTGAACTGTTGTTGTGTTTCCTTTTGACTCAATATCAGGCAAATGGCTCCCTTCGTCCCTCATGTCTTTGCAATCAATTTGGTGCAACCATCTCAGTTTGTTGATTTATTTCATGAGGAAATCTTCAGGTTGTTTGGTTTTTTTTTTTTTCTTTTTTTTTTCCCTGCTTGAATGAAAATGATTTAACAGGGGGAAAAAAAAATCCAACAAACCTGGTAATTAAATAAGGGAAAATAACATCACTAGGGTGAATTGCAATGAATAATCCTAGAGAAAAGCCCCAGCAGGGAAACGGCTGGGCTGCCTTTGTACATAAAGCTCGTTGTGGGCTGTGACACAGATCTGTTTGCTTGTACAGCTCCCTGAATTCAAACCGGGAAGGAAACAGGGGATTGGCCCAAATTCACCTGAATTTTGGGTCACTGACCTCTCTCTCACTGCCTGCTCAGCTTCCCCACCCACCCTGAGGCAGCACGAGCTTTGCCATCCAGGATGAGGCCTTGGGAAAGGGAAAAGCCCCACGCTGATGTCTGCATTCCCTGGCAGGGAGGTGATGAGGCACTGACACCCGGCCCGAGCAGTGTGAAGGCGTTCCCCGGGCACAAACCCGACCCAGGCACAGCCAGGGGGGCCACACCAGCTCGGGACCGTGTGAAATGGGACATTTCCTGGAGAGCAGCAGCTCCCTAGCACCGCGGTGGAGAGGAGGAGGCCGTGGACAGCTTCCCTTTCCCAACTGGGAGCTCCCACTGCTCTTTGCCAGGTCCCACAGGGGCATTTTCCACCTCCTTAGCACCTCTGATGAAAGGGGGGTGCAGAAGCAGGGGATTTTTCACTGGAGGGTCCCAGAGAGCCCTGAGCTTGTGTGTGGCACTCCAGCCTGACAGAATCTGCCCGCTGCGGGCAACTGGGGCACAAAGGGACAAGTGACACCATCACCAGAGAAAGAACAGCCCGGGCTGGCCCTGCTGCTGAGCCCTGCCCAGTCCCAGCACATTCCCTGCAGAATTCCTGCAGAATTCCCTGCTTCCTGCAGAAGTGAAGCATTCTTCACTTCAGCCTCTCTCCCGAGCTCACCTCTGCACTCAGGTAGGAATAGGCATCACTTTCTGCTTGATGATGGTGGAAAAACTCATCTAATTCCCTTCAAGGGCCCCCTCAGAGCAATTTAACCCAGAGAAGGCAGTGATGCTATTACTGGACCAAAACAGCTCTCAGATGAAGCATCAATCTGATTTTCTTCCCCCACACTTCTTTTTTCTTCCACCTTGCTACAGATTAATGGCTAATCACTTGGCTAATTACCACCCCAAGAGTCTCTCGGCCATCCAGCTGACCTTGCAAGGGACAGCAAGAAGCACATGACAGCACAGAGGTGGCGTTTCTCCATGGCTGTGGCGGATAATTGCACCAGGGGAACAATGCTGAAGAGCTCAAGGATGAGAGAAATGCAGCACTGAACCTTGAACTCGCAGGGTGCCTCGCTGCTGTGCCAGCAACGCTGTCTAAGGATCTTCCACTCCAGGTTCTGGATGAAAAATGATCATTTGACCCCTTTTCTGAATCACTCTGAGGAGGTAAGTGGCTGAGCTAAGTCCTAAATTTGGAAAAAGTGCTCCAGCAGGAAGGGAATTGTGTACAGGCTCTAGCCTGGAAGTTCCAAGATTGCTCCGCTCTCTCCTTTCCCTGGGTCCCACTGGGTTTTTGAGTCCTCACACAGTGGACAGTGTGTGAATGGGCAAAAAAATCAGCCAAGGAGGCTACAGCTCTGAAAATGACACCTTCAAAGCCAACTAATAACTCCCAAAACAGACTTCTTAGGGTTCCTTTGGTCACCCCTGAACTTGGGAACAGCCATACAGCCCCCTGATCTCTCCCAGGCCCCTCTGCTCCGTTTGCCAGGCTTTGCACCTTTGTTCTTCAGGACACAGAGCTGTGGGCTCAGTGTGGTGGGAATTTGCCAGACCTGAGCAGTGGCCTCTGAATATGAAGAATCACTGCTGGGCCCTGCAGATTTTATAGGATCGTTTTCTTCCAAAAGCCACCTCCTCACGGGGTGTACCTGTGCTGGGGAAATCTGCAGGGCAGGGTCTGTGCCACTGATCTCACTCGGTGCCTGCTGATGCCTCCCCTGAGGTTGGTGTTGGAGGCAATGGCACCATCCTGTTCCGAGCCTGCCTGCGGGACTCAGATCTAAAGGATTATTCCCTCGAGAGATGGACTTTGTTGGGAATTCTCCCTGCACCACACACTCTGCAGGCTCTGCCCTGATCCAGGTTACAGGCTCGCCCTTTGGGGGGATCAAAGCCCTGCGTGTGCTGCTCTCCCAAGGCACTGCAGGGAAGTCATTCCCACCACTAATCATCAGTAATCAGAGATTTGGAGAGAAGTTAAGAGGTTTTATTTCCTTTATTGGGGCCTTTCTTGCTAGCAGGGTGCTCCTGGCGGCAGTGGCCGGACCTGGGACGGTTCAGCCTAAGGGGCCCCGAGGGACTCTCTGCCTGCCCTGGCTCTGAGAGGACACAAAGCAGCCTTCCTGTGGCATGTGGCTGTCGTGCCAGAAGTCAGGAAGCCTGAGGGGCTGGCAGGAACAGCAGAGAGATTACAGCCCTGCAATTGGATTGCCCACTGCCCTACCCCACTAATGCAATCAGAGCACCCTGGCACGGCTCAGGCTGAGCTCCCCGCGCTCTGCACCGAGCACCTCGCGGGAAAGGGAAGCTCTGGAGGCTGCCTGGATCAGAGATCTGACCTTGCCTCATCTGTGTGGGTCTGCCTCTCCAGCCTCCTCCCTTTTTGCAGCAGGATAACCGCTGTGGAACAAAACCCAGCGGGTAAGGCAGGAGGAGAATTAGTCCTGCTATTTTTAGATGTGCATGATAATACAGCTCAGAAAACTGGGGATTTCTTTTCAAACAAAAGATTTATTTATACGTCAAATTAAAAAAAAAAAAAATAAAACCCACAAGAAGAAAAATAAGCCCCAACCCAGTGAATCTAATTTGGAGATGGTCGGTGTGAGACAGAGGGCCCTGAAGTCTGGAATCCCATTTATTCACAGAGCAGAGATAGCAGCAATCCAAACCTCCCCAGCACAACGCTGTGGCTCAAGGCAAGGAGGGCGAGATCAATACCCCAGGCTCAATCCCTCCTACCCTGTCTGCCAAGCCTGTGCTCAGGAGAGGGATGTGATATTGGAAAAGTGGCAATCAATGCCAGCTACGTGGTGCAGCCACGGGCTGGGGTTGTTGCTAGGGGGGAGAGAGAGAGAGAGAGAGAGAGAGAGAGAAAAGCACCCCCGTGCTCTGACCAAAATAAAAAATAAAGTGTAAACACATGACAATTAAGTCTTAGTGGTATAATAAAATAAAACTCAGGGGCTGGTCCTGCCCTGCCTGGGTGTGCAGAGCAGAGCTGAAGGCAGTGAATGTGTGGAAGCAAAGTGTCCTCAGTTGGTCCCTTCCCCAGTGGACGTGCCCGGCACAGTCGTGCCCCAGTGAACCGCTCTGTGGCTGGTACCAGTGACAACAACAGCAACAAGAACAAAAAGAGCCAGCCTTTCTCTGAGCCGTCACAGGGGGAGAAGTGTCAGCAATAAATACTCTTTTTCTTTCTTTTAAAAGAACACTCAAACAAAGACAGAAAAATGAAAAGCCAGGCAATAATAAATTGCAGGAGGAAAATGGCAGTTTTGTTTCCCTGTTCTGCTATCAGCCCCTGCACCTGGGGTTTGGTCTAGGGCTTTTTTTTCCCCTCTTTCTCCTCATTTTCCTTTTATTGAGTCATTAAAAACTGGGTGTGGCTCTCTCCAGGTGTGCAGCAGGCAATGGGAATGTCACCCAGACCCCACCGAAAACCAAAAAGTGATTAGGGGAAAAAAAAACCAAAATCCATTCACCTGATAATGGCACCTATGTTTCCATTGCCACAAAACTCTCCTGGCCTCTGTCCTAGGGACAGCCCACCTGCCCCCCTCCCAAGGTTAAAAAACAAACAAAGAAGACAACATACAAACAAATTTCCAGTGTTTCAGAGGGGTGGGAGTGGGAGGAGGAAGCCTCGGGGAGGGAAGGGCACTCTGAGACATGAAGACACAAACAGAGTGTAATATACAGGCTGGGCAACAGTCGTTAAAGCAAAGAGTAACACCTAAGCCACCGACCAATACAAACACCACAGAAGGGGACGAAAGTCTTCGAAGAGAGAAATTAAAAAGCCAAACCAAAACCGAGAGAGAGGAAATAATTACCCGACCTCCCGCCCTCCCGCACGAGCCCCGCGGCCCCACCCCCCCAAAGGAAAAAAAAAAAAAAAA
>WAAG01086689.1:347694-385894 GCA_013390105.1 Tichodroma muraria | reverse complement strand
AATCTTGCTCCTACAGCTCCCCCGACCTATTAAAAAAAAAAAAAAAAAACAACCAAAAAAAAACCCCAACTCAAAAAGAGGCAGAAGAAAGAGATGAGAAAGCAGCTAAGCAGCTCTCTTCTCTTTCATGCAGTTCAACACCTACACATTGGCACAGATAAAGTTTGAGCCAGGACTTCAATCAATCTTCCCAGGCACAGTTACAGCCCCTGGCCAAGCTCAGAGCCTGCTGAACATCCGTGTCCAGCAGGCATTAAACACCACATGGCTGCCTCAGCTCTTCACCTGCCTCCCAATTTAGGCAGCAGGTGCCTGGTTAATGCCCTGTGACAGCCTTGTCTTTGCACGAGACCTCTCCCAGGGCTTTTGCCACCCCCAAGGCCTGACTGCCAGCCCTGGAGCCTCCTGGCCTTCACATTTTCCCCCAGGAGCCAAGGAGAGGTGCAGACCCAGCAGCAAGCTCAGCATCCCTGAGCACAGCCAGGGTGGGGTGATGGGGAAAGCGGGGCTCAAAGGCAGCAGATTCCAAAGGGACTGGAATTCCGTCCGGTGACTGCTGCCTCCCCCCCTCCATGTCCCTGCTGGCACAGCTTAGCCCAGCAACTGAGAGAGACGGGAGAAAAGAGCTTCCCCCAAGAGAAGGCATTGCAACAGCTGCAGGTTTTGGACAAGGGCACTAAATTCGAGCAATTGCTGGCCTGAGCCATAAATGTTTGGGTGTTTTTTTTTTTTGTGCCTGGAAGATGATTAATTCCTGCCTTTCCTGAAACATCAACCCAACAACAGAGTCTTGGTTTCTGCAGTGCTGACTTGCCTGGAACGAAGCCTCCTGAGGCTGAACCCACACAGAGAGCAGCCCACTGGGCAGAGTGGGCTGGGGGACAGATGGAGGGGCCCTGCTGCAGCCAGAATGAGGAGCAAGATGCTGTGCAGGCAGGAGCCAGCATTTTTTCCCAAAGACAGCCTTAGAGAAGCAGCGAGGGCATGTCTTGCAGCACGGGGAGCCGGGGTTGGGCTGTGGAAAGCCAAAGCCACATGTTGCATCAACAGAAGGCCTGTCCCAGCCAGCTGGTTAATGCAGAGCCTCTCTGCAGGGACACCAGGGACAGTCACGTCCATCCCCTCGTGGTCCTGCCCGCTGAGGGCTCAGCTTCAAACACACAACATCCGCACTGTTCCCTCTGCCCCTGCCCAAGCCACCTCCCCGGGGCTGCTCCTCGCTGTCCCAGCCTCTGTGGTGCCCAATTCCCAAAGCTGTGCAGGAAGCAGGGAAGCACCTGGAGGCTGAGCTGGAGCAGGGGAAGCCCAGCAAGCTGGCTCAGGCCCCAGGGGCTCAATCTTTCATTTCCCCACAGCTCTGAAGTCTCCTCACACCCTGCTGTTCCCTACAGCAAGGCTGACTCTGTGCGTGGCCCCACAGGTCCCAAAACCCACCCCAAAAAGCCCCAGATGTGCTGTGCAGATCCCTGAAACCACACGGATCCCTCTGCCTCCCAGCTCTGGAAAACAGATCTGAGAGGGGAAGTCTGTGCCTGATTTCTAAAGGAGCCTGGCCCACTTTCCTGTTAAAAGCCTCATTAACAGTCCAGGTTGGATGCAGGAGGAGAAAAGGGGGAGAAAAGGACAAAATCTACCTTTCTCAGGAGATATTTGTTTTTCCCCTGCCCTTCGTGCTGCCCACCCCTGATGTAGCACTCGCCACTCCCGTGCCACCCCCCTGGCACTGCCAACGCCATGGACACGAGCAGGAACACATCCATCCATCCATCCATCCATCCATCCATCCATCCATCCATCCATCCATCCACCCACCCACCCATTCCTGGTGGATTTCACACGTCGCTCAGGCAAGGAACTATTTTCTCCCCTCATCCCATCCCCATCCTCCTCGCCGTGGCCCCGTTCCCATGCCAGAGAAAACAAACCCAGACTGTGGGAAGGGAGAAAGAAAGAAGCAAGACAGGGGGAAGAAAACACGCCAGCAGCCCCAAATCACCCCCTCCTCACCCACAGAGCTTCCTCCCTCCTCATCATCCCCCTGAAGCTGGGATGGGGGGGCTCTGGGGGTGACCCTGGGCGGGGTCAGTGTCCGGGGGAGGGGGTCCGGCCACTCCAGAGCCCGACACTGCCACTGGATGGCGGCACAGCCCGGCGCTGGCTCCGGAGCAGGGCGGGCACTGCTGCGACCCTCACCGGGATGTCAGTGGCATTCCCGGGAAGGGCTGTGCCCCGTGACAAGGTGCCACTGGCAGGTGGGCAGGTGGTGAGCGGGGACCGGCGTGCCACCTGTCCCCGCATCCAGCATCCAGGCCCATTAACGACCAGGACATCTGCCAATCCCACCAAGTGGGATCCAGCCCTCTGCCCAAGCAGAGCAGCACCGGGGAGAGAGGGGGAAGTGTGGGAAAAGGATCCCCTTTTTTTGTGTCCAAGGGGGGCGTGAAATTTCTGGACACCGGTGCGATGCCCGAGCGTGCTCGGGGGCCCCATGTGAAAAATCCATTAGGAAGAGTCTGGAGAGAATTAAACCCACTGTGAAAAGCAGCCTGGAGAAACAGGAGACAGCGGAGCCCAGGGAGGGCGAACAAGCCAGGCTTTAATGCCAGCATGAAAAGCCTCCCCCCGCCTGCCACCCCCCAGCCCCGATAAAAAGAGGGAGTGCTGTATGAATAGGAATTAAAGCAGCAACACTATCTGCCCGTGCCCGGCTCTGCCAGCTGTTGCATTCAGCCCAGCTTCCTGTCCCTGTGCCAGCAGCCGGACCTCTGGGACAGCAGCTGGGAGAGCAGGGAGACAGGAGGTCACCTTGGGCTCAGCCTGGCACCTGGCCCAGCCCACAGGTTCCCTCTGATGCCTTCGCAAGGCTCCAGGCATCTCCTGCCCTCTTCCTGCAGCACCCCAGGGCTCAACAGTGAGGCCGCAAACTTCCCCAAACCTTCCCCATCACAAGAGTGGCTTCAAAGGTACAGGATTTTAAAAATCCCATCTTTCTCTTAATGGCTGCCTTCCAATAAAAATGAGGCGCATGCAAATCATCCCACCTGCCCATCAATCCTTTATCTGCTGCTTTTTTGAACCTGCTGGCCAATTTTAGTGCTATGTGACAGAAAAAGCTGAAATTATTCCTATCAGAAAGCTCCTGGAGACGGCTGGAGTGGGATCCTTGGTAGAGGTGGGAGCTAAACCTCATTAGACATCAGAGAACCCAGAGGGACAGGAGGCTGCTCCCAGGGGCAGGAAGGGCCCAGATCAGAAAAAGGGTATTTTTAGACATCCAGTAATTCTGTGATATGCAGATCCATGGGAAATCAGCTTTCAAATGCTCTTCTGCTCATCTGCTGGGATATTTTAAAGGACTACTTCCTGTGGACATGTTTTTCCTTTAAGTCCCATTACCATCCTTTCTCCTCAATCCTAAGGACCAAGGGGAAAGCCAGCACCAGCCCAAATTCTCCCTGTAGCCATGGGCACTGAAGAAAATGCAAAAGTAAGTCAAACTCCATGAGGAGTTAGCTGTTGGACATGCGTCAGCCCAAGCTCTCCCAGAGGAAGACTCTGGGTTTCCTTCTACCTTGGAAAACCAAACATCCCCGCCATGTGAACAGCAGCTCCAGGGAGAAACAGGAACCTGAATTCCAACGTATTCATGGGGCTTCCCAGTTCCCAGATGGCCTCAGCAAATACAGAAATGACCCTGTAGGGTTTGTTTAGGAGCCAGATTGCTGATGGCAAACTTTCCCTGCCGGAACAGCCCGCGCCAAACCATTCCAGGACTTTGCTCCTGTGTTAAGTTATGTACACGAGGGAAGATAAGGAGAAACCTCGGGACAAAGCTGCAATTTGAGAAGCCCAGAGCACTGCTGACCTCCTCGCTCCCCCCTGCACCTCTGCATGTCCATCTCCAGCTTTCCAAGGTATCCTGCTTTCCTCTCCCTCCCAGGGGTTCCTGCAGGGCGGGTGGGGGTGGAAAAACCACTGGCAACTAATCCAGAAGTTCAGCAGCTGCCACTGGCGTTTCAGAGTGTGACAGCTTTCAGGCCAGATGCCAAACGTGTCTTAGGTTTTAATCTCTCTCTCAGGTCACCTATCCCCTGTCAATCAAGCCCTGCTCCCGCGGGGGCCGCTGGCACAGATGCCACCAGGCAGGATGCACAGCCACTCTGGAAGATNCCCCGGCCCTACATCCTCCCACCTAAATCTGCCTGGCTTTGGGAGCACCTGCTGCAGGGCTTGGGATTTAGGGCTTCCCAGAAAGGGCTCTCTCCAGCCCGGTGCTGCGTGGCAGCAGCTCCAGCGAGCCCCCCGGGCTGTTTGCAGTGACCTTGCTGGGACGGGAGCGCTGCTGGTGTGTAAATAACTCCCTGCTGGAAGCCAAGCGAGCGGGGGGGGGTCAGCAACCCCTGCCAGCTTTTCCTCCCCCCCAGCCTGTAGCACATCCAAGGCCAGGGCTGCAAAGCTGCTGGCACAGGCTCTCCCCGCTCCCCCAGCTCTGCCAGTCTCCTTCAAAGGTCCATTTGCCATTTTTTTCCCTTTCTCCTTGTGCTTCCTCTGGCTGGAGCCAGTGCACAAGTGGCTGAATGTCTCCTGCACAGGGCCAGGGCATGTCCATGCTCTGCTGCACCCAGAAAAGCTCATGTTCACGAATTCATGGACATTCCCACGTGGAAATGCTTTTTTCCTGCCCTGTGCAGCATGGCATCCCTGTGCATGCAGGTTTGGGAAAACCATTTCCACAGCCAGGATGAAAAGTGGAAGTCGCAGGTGTGGATATCCATGGCCAGGATGAAAACTGGATCACACAGGCGTGAATGTCCATTGGGGTCAGGATAAAAAACGGGATCACACAGGTGTGAATGTCTATGGGCAGGATAAAAATGGGATCACAGAGGTGTGAATGTCTATGGGCAGGATAAAAACGGGATCACACAGGTGTGAATGTCCATTGGGGTCAGGATAAAAAGGGGACCACACCTATGAATATCCACGGCCAGGGTACAAATGGGATGACATAAGTGTGACTATCCATGGCCAGGATGCAGACTGGGATCACAGACGGGAATGCCCATGGCCAGTTCTCTGTGCAGGACCACCACACACGTGCAGTCCATAAGCACAGCCTTTTATTCTGTCACCCACCCGCCTGTAATAAATAGTTACATGTCACACTACATGGCTTGCCTGCGACTGACAAAGGTCCTGCAAGGCAGGAGAAGCTATTATGGGAACAGATTGCTGGAATAAAATATTAAATTTCCACTTATCAATCTCTTTAATGCGCCATAACTCTCATAGAAGCATTCAGCCTTCTCCCTCTGAACAAATTGACTGCCCCATCAGGGGGCTGAACCAGCCCTGCACTCTTCCTCTCTGGGGCCTGGAGGGAAGATTTTGGGTGGCAAAAGGGGGGAGAACAGGGAGACAGAAGGGGGAAAAGCTGCTGCAGGGTTTTCTCTGCATCAGCCTTCCGTGTTGTTTTTTTTTTCCTCCCAAGGCTGGCTGCTCACTAGATTGAACTCCATTTATTGCATGCAGCTCTTGAAAGAGGTTTCGTGGTCCACTGACAATCCCTAAATTGCCTGCAAGACCCAAACAAATGTACCTGTAATAGCTGAGCGAGGAGGGCTGAGCCCTCCCCAGCACCGGCCTAATCGCTCCTTAGGGAGAGCTGGATAAACATATTCAGATCCCATGAATTATTAAAGGATTTTTTTTTTTTTATGTGGTGCAGGCCTGGCCTGTGGGGTTGGCCGTTAATCCCTCCTAGCAGGGCAGCTGTGGGTGTGCCCCTCATTCCCTCTCATTTAACCTCAACCCCACAAGCGGGACCTTTGGGAACCAGCTGAGATTTCAGGCAGGCAGACACCAACCCAACCCCAGAAATCCTGCCAGCCCTCACTTCCTCTGCCAGCCCCCAACTCTTCTGCCAGCCCTGTGCTGGTGGAGCATGAGAATGGTGCTCTATGAGTCCTCTGAAAAAACACCAGGAAAAGAGACAATTCCACATCCCAGAGGGTTCCCCCTGCACAGCCCCTCATCTCTAGAAGAGCCTGTGCAGGTGCAGCCACCCTCGGTGCCACTGTGGTGCTGAGACACCTCAAAGACGGGCAGGAAGCATGAGGAGAGGGCTGTGCCAGGTGTCCTGACACCTCAAATGACACGGGGTGGTTGGACAGGCAGAATGACAGCAAGAAATGGTCACAGAGGCTATGGAGGAATGGAAAGTGAGAGCCTGTTACTCTCCAAGTCTCCTTCAGTCCCTATTCCACCTCCTCCTCTGTGTCTCAGGGCTGAGCTTGGAGGTTTTATAAGCTCTGCTCGCTGCTTCAAACGTGCCCCAACGTTCTGGACACTGTGTGGGATGGATTTCTGCTGCCAGAGGGAGTCGGCTCAGTTTGTACCAGGCACTGCCCCAGGAACACTGAGGTGACAACTCCCGTGGAATGGCCAGCAGCTGATTTTGGCCATGACCTTGCCCTGGTTTTGGGTGGTTGGGCAGGGCTGGGCACAAAGGGCTTTGTTCTTCCAGTGCCTTTCGCCGGCAAAAGAAACAGCCCCCAGAGAAATGCCTGTACCAGGAACAACGCAGCAGGCAGGGATCCAGGACAGGAGGTGTGAATTAAAGGCCTGCTACAGTGATAATGATCATAAATAAATACCGGGTAATTAGCATCTAATTAGCACATGCCATCCACTGACCTCCAAGCGGTTGGATAGAGGAAGATTAGCCTGGTTTGCCCACCTTGCAGAGAGGGGAGCTGAGGTGCTGAGGGTGCCAAACACAGAGTTATTGCTAATTTTAGCTGCCCCAGACTCGGCTCTGTGCTTGCTCAGCATTTACCACCAGAGAAAGCTGGTGGAGGGGGCTGGAGTTTCATCACTCTCAGGTCAGATAACTCCCCAAGGACCGGGGTGGCAGGAGAGGCTCTGCCACAGAGGAAGAGGTGTCAGCCCTGGAAGCCTGTCCTGTGTTCCCCATGCCGTGGAAGCCCCCAGTGCACCTCACTCACCTCATTGCTCATCCTGTCCGGGGTGTTTGGAGCCCAGAGCTCGCTGCAGTGTGCCTGTGCTCCACCTCACTGCTCCAAGAGGCATTTCTAGCCCTCCTGAGAGCCACCAGTCACTGCCTGATAACCCAAATCTCTCCTTTTAACCCAAAGGAATGGGGTAAATGTCCCTCTGCTGCTCTCAAAGCACCTACGGCCACTTTTCCCCCTTGGTGATGTCTCACAATGTCACTCTGACTTTCAGAAATCAGGCTACTGCCATGTGTTATTTCTTCTCTTGAAGCTATTTCCTGACACGACGTTCTCTCCCTGACACTACCTAAGCTTGCCCACATGTCTTTCCCTGCCTCCTGTGGCCACACTGCTTTGCAGGCCGTCAGACTCCTTCTGTCTCCTGTGACATCACAGCATCGCTTCCCACTGCCTGCATCCTGGGATGTTACTCCTTCCTGGAGCCCAGACAAAGCTCCTCGAGCGCTCACAGGGATCCCTGGCAGGCAGCTGAGCGAGTTCACAGAGCAGCACTGCAAGGAGCTCAAATGAAGAATCATGAGAATTGCCCAACACCAGAAACACCGAACACCCTCCTGAACAAGTGACTCATCCATCTCCTGCCTTTGTGGCAGTCCACATCCTCATCCTGCCCCTTGTTCTGATCAATATCTCCCCGACATTCTTTGCTGTTAACACCTACAATGATCTCTCTGAATCCAAAGCAGAAGACAAGGGGGGAACAAATTGAATTGGTGTAAGAAAGGAAAAGACCACGAGAGGAAAGGAGAGAAAAAAAATCCAAAGCAAACCAGTGCAACGCCAGCACAAAGCCAAGAACTCCGCTGCCCCATTTGCATCAGGAGATTCCCAGCCCTGAAAGGAGACGCTGGTGATTGAGGCGATGGAACTGCTAGATGTCAACTGCTCACACCTTTGTCTCCCTCCCCACCTTCTTCTCCACGTTCCAGAGCAGCCCAGGTGCTGTCCTACCTGTGACATTGACTTCCACCAAGCCCGAGCGTGTCCCGATGGCGTTGGTGGCCTCGCAGACGTAGGTGCCGGCCACGCTGTAGGACACGGGCCCTTTGAAGTAGATGGTGTTGTTCTGGATTTCCACGCTCCCTGGCAGGGTCCCGTTTGGCCTGGGGGGGGGACAGAGACCATGGTTGACCCCAGAGGTGACAGCCAGCAGCATTGCAGAGGTGACACCGCCGCTCTGGGTCTGTGCTTGCCCTTGGGCAGCTGCGGAAGCTCGAGGTGCTGGCTGCAAAATCCCCATTAATGTAGGCAGGAAAGGGACACAACCTGACCCTGCTTTACCCCAATTTCCTGCTCATTTAACTCTCCCGATCAGCCAGTGTTAATTACAACTCGAACTCAAGGATGGCAGTGTTGATTTAGAGCCCTGCCCATGTCAGAACAGTCGGGCAAGGGTAAAACCGGAATAATGCAAAACTAAACCCAGAGATACAAAAAATAAATAAAGGCAGATGAAAAAATAATAAAAAAAGCCCCTGTGTGTTAGGAAAAGACACACATGTCCTGGTTATTCTTAATTACTGAAGCAAAGTAAAGTAATTACTTCTCTTAGGCAATTAAAAATTACTCAAGTAATTCCTTCCCCTCCTCCCAACCCAAATGTGCACATATTGTCAGCAATTTGTAAGAAACAAAAGGGAATAACGGGGGTATAATTAGGACTGTAAAGAAGTGCCTAAATGCATGTATTTTGCACGTCTACATATACACATATATACAGAAAACACAGTTTTTCCAGCTGCATCAAGCCAATGATCTCAAAGCTGATGGAAAAACACCTTAACCGTGGTCCTGTAGAGCCCTGAACCTACAAAAACAAGAGCACAGCTCAAAAGGGTGGTGTGGGATTCTCCAGGAGGCTGCTGCCTCCTCTGACAGCTCCCCTGACTGCTGCTCATCACCATCCAAATGGGAGGAGAGGAAAAGCACTGCTGGGTTTTCCATTGCAGGCAGCAGCAAAACAGCAGCAGCCCCCGGGAAGGGGAGGAGGCACAGAAACAGCCTCAAGTGGCATCTCCTCTGCCCTGGGTGCATTTTTGCCTCTGAGGCTTTCCTGGAAATGTGAGGAACCCAGAGAGCCCCTCGGAGTTTAAGTCAGACTGGCAGAACCAACAGATGGAGAGAGCTGGGGATGGAGAACCAGGGAAAAAAGGCAAGAAAAACAATCCTCTTCAGGCTTTCACTTTGAACAGTTTGATCTGGGAAGTGGAATGAGAGAGAATGTGCTCCTTGCAAAGCCATGTTGAGAGCCTCTCTCCTGATGACAAATGCCAGCTGAAAAGAAGAAAGGATCCATTTGATCTTCCTCTTTTAGAGCTACATGAGTGCTTACAGAGAAGAAAGAGTGGCAGAGAGAACCACATCAGGTTGTATCAATTCCCACCTGGCTGCCCAGACACCCCTCACTCACTTTTCAAGTCCCTTTACTGTGTTCTGCCAAAAGCTGGAAACCTGAGGACAAGGAATTGTTGCTGTTTAATGTCAGTCACGTGAGGGGCTGCTGGAGCTGATTCCAGAGAAAGGTTGTTCACACACAGACGAATTTTGGGTTATTTGTGCCCCTTCAAAGCAGGGAAATCCTGGGTTCTTTCCCAGCTCTGCTTCTGAGGCACTTGGTGGTGCTGGGCACATTATTCACCTTGTCACATCTCAGCTGCCTCACGTCACCAGGGCAGGATATTATCCCAGTGAGGTGAGAATGGGAAGTTTTCCCTGGATATTGAGGCTGCACTGTGCTGGCAGCCACCTTCACCACAGGCACAGGTGGTTCCTTGGAGTGACACCGCTGACACTAATGGGACTGGCTCCTAAGGGACCAGAGGGTGACTGAGGTGTCTGCAGAGACTCCGTGTCCCTGTTGGGAGGTGACATTTGCTGCTGGCAGCGGGGGACACTTACAGCTTCCACTCGTAGGTGTGAGCTGGGGGGTTGGCATCAGATTTGCAGATCAGCTTCACATCCTTGCGGTTGAGGTACCAGTTGCCATCGAAGCCCTCGATGGTGACTTCTGGCTCATCTGCAGGGGTGGGGGGAAAGGGAGGAGAGCAGGAGGGGAGAAGGAGAGAGGAAAGGGTTGTGGGAAAGGAAAGGGGAGGAAATGAAATGGGAAGAGATGAGGGGGTACGTGTGGGAAAAAGAGAGAGATTAAAAGGAGAGGAAAGGATTATGGGAAAGGGGAGGAAATTAAATAGGAAGAGACGAGGGGGCAGGAGTGGGAGAAAGAGAGAGAACACGAGGAGAGAAAGATGATGGGACAAGGAATGTGAGGGAGTGCAGAAGAGAGAGAGAAGGGGAGCAAAAGGGACATGGCAGAGGCAGAGAAAGAAGGCAAGAAAAAGAAAAAACCCACGATTATTCCAAAGGATCCTTTCAGTTTTCACTCTCAAAAACAAGCCAGCAGCCCCTCCACCAGCCCAACACCTCCCCTCTTTTCCCGGAGCGTATCCCCCAGGCAGCCCCGAGCAGGGAGCCCTCCCAGCTGTGCCCAGGCCCCCTTACACTGCACGTTGAGGGTGATGCTGTCGGTGAACCTCTCCAGCTGGTAGTTGACCACGCACATGAGCTGCTGCCGGTGCGCCTCGCGGCTCGGCACCAGCCGGTACCGGCTGATCACCGTGATGGTGCCGTTGCTGTTCCGGATCTCCTGGAACTCCGCCTCCCCTTTCAGCTTCGTGTCCCAGGTGACGGTGCTGGGGGGTTTCCCGTTGGAGGAGGTGCAGGTGGCTACCAAGATCTTTTCTGTCCTGCCAGACTTGGCAATTAGCGGCCTCTTGGTGCCCTCCATCCAGTTCGTGGGCTTGGCTGCAGGGGAGTGCAGAAAGGAGGAGGAGAGAAGGGCGCAAAGGGATGGTTAGAAAAGCAACGCTGCTCTGTTTGCTACGTCCCAAGAGCCATCTAACGCCACTGAGGCTGTGACAGATCTTGTGGAGAGTCCAGAGCTGTGCAAATTGCCAGCAGTAACTCCCATGCAATAACTGCTTCATGGCAGTGCCTATGCACCTTGCGCCATCTTTGCACTTGCACCATTTATGGGGAAACAATGGCGGAGGAGCCCTAAATGCATAGATATATGGGAAGTCAATCCTTTCCTCCCAGGTTTTCAGCCCTGTGTTAGAAAGGAACTGAAACTGGAGAGAAAATGACTCATGTGGACCTTGGGTGAGTTCTGTTCACTCACAGCCCTGAGCTCCAGGGACAAGCTCTGCTTCAGTTTAGGATCAATCTGTTGTTTCCTCTCTCTTGACAGCCCCCAGCTCATTAAAACTCACCACTCCCACAGGGACCAGGTCACTGTTACTGAACCTGCATTAGGAGTGTAGGTGAAGGGAAAAGGGGAACTGAGACCTGGAAAGAAGAAGAGGTGTGACAGCTCAGCTGTCTCAGAACCACCTGCTCTGTGCTCTCTGCTCTTCACCTCTTCCCACTCAACTTAAAAATCCACCACAGGTACAATTTACACCCCAAATTCACCTTTGCCCTGAGCTCCCAGGACGTGAATCTCAGGTTCCTCCAGCTCTGCTGGACTGGAGGTTCACCCTACAGGGCCTGCCCAGAGCCTTACCCAGCACGGTGAGGTTCAGCTGCCCTTCCCGGTTGCCGGTTGGGAAAGTGGCAAACTCACAGATGTAAACCCCCTCATCCTCCAGCTCCAGCCGGGACAGCTGGATGGTGCCATCCTTGAAGGAGGGGTTCCGGAAAGTCACCCGCTCCTTGTAGGGGGACAGGATGGACACGCCCATGGCGGGGTTGTAGATGGCCACATTCTGCTTGGTGCCGTTGGTGGCCTTCTGCCACGTCACCTGCGTGATCTTCACGTTGGGCAGCGGGTTGGTGAAGCTGCAGTGCAGCACCACGTCCGTGCCGATGAACCCCGAGACGGTGTCATTGACCAAGACAGTCTGAGCCTGCAGCCCTGCAACAAAAACGGCAGCACGTGAACGTTTGGGGACTTCCCAGAGGGAGTGTGGTTGTTGGGCATTAGGCTCAGGAATTCCTCTACTTATTCCTCTTGTTTCTTATTGGCATGGCTGATACAAGAGCAATTTGTGGCTTCAGGCACCTTCTGCATCCACCTGCAGCTTCATTCTTGCTCATAAACACCTTCCTCCCAATACGACCAGCCCAGCCTAGGGCTCATCATCATCATCATCATCACCCAAAGGCACAAGGCTGGATCAATAACAGCCTTTTTGTCTTCAGCTCTGGGTGACACTGAATCAGTTATGGCAAATATGCAGGGCATGTGTGTCTGCAGGCATGTGAAAGCCCTGATGTTTATCAGCACAACGCATCCCAGCATATGCTAACACACAGTCAGACATCCATTTAATCCCATTGGAGCTGCAGCAGTAATTAAAGGAGCTGCAAAGACTCAGCCCCCATTTCAGGGCAGCAATAATTCCCATACAAGAACGGCTTTAAGGCACTGCCTCTACACCTTGCACGATCTCCCTGTATCATCCAGATCGTTTCTGTGGCCTTTTCATAACCCCAGAAGTGGCTGAATTAGGAAACTTCCACCTTGTTTCTGTGGAAGGTGCTCGTGAAAAGTGGGAGCTGCAGCTCATGACAGCTCTTCTGTCTCAGTTGGTTCCTCCCCTGACAGATGGAGAAAAATATCTCCCACCAGACTGACCCTGAAATTCATCTTTGCTGCCACTGTGTCTTTTCCTAATCTGTGTGTTTAGAGATAATGCTCTGGTAATTATACAGCCAGTATTTGTATGATAAATACAATAAAGAGGCAAGGTGGTAAGAACGAGAAAAGCAGGTTTTGCTCCCTGCTTCTGGGAGAATCTGCAACTGGATGGATTCTGGGAGCTGGAGAGGAAAGGAAAGAAAGGGATAATAAAAAAAAGAGAAAGATGCACAGAGAGTGAGGAACATGAAAGAGGAATGGAACAGAGAGAGGGGCTGGGGAAAGAAAAATGCAGAGCAAGAGAAACAAGACAGCACCTCCTAACAGAAATGTCACCCTACTCTGTTCTTCCAGGGATGAATGGCTCCCTGTCNCACCCACCCAAACTCCACGTTGCCCCCTCACTCCATGCCTGCTGTTCCCAGCCTTATCCTAATCCCCACATCTCATCCACGCCTCTTCTTTCTCCCTTCTCCTTCCTGTGACCCTGAGGACAAGCCCAAACAACCCAGCCCGGCCACGAGACGCCACCAGCTGACCACAGCCATCAGCAGTTCCGACCGAAACTCGCCCTCCAGAGCCTTGTGCGAACTTGCCCCCTGCTCCCCGAGCCAAGCCCCACACCCCAGCACCGCAGCTGGGTGCTCAGGAATGTTTTCCAGAGCTTCTTACAGCCACAGCAAAGTGCTGGTGCCCTCCTGTGCCTGCACGCACGAAGCCACCGCGTCCTCTGGGGCTGGCAGGGTGCACCCTTCCCCTCCCAGCACAGCCAGGGATGTTTTCCCCACGGTTCTCCCTCCACAAAGCAGAGGGTAGGGATGTCCCCACTCTGAGAAAGTCACATCTGGACCATGTTTCTCCTCTGGAGAAGCACGTCCCAGCAGCAGGACACAGCGAAGGACTTTTGCGCCACCGGTGCCCACAGCACCGTCCCCGATGAAAGGAGGGCACAGGCTGGGTTTAGATGAGGCCACGCTGGGATCTGAGGGAAGAATGGGTGGACAGGGGAGGGGGGAAATGTCTCCACCGTGCTGTGCAGCATATGCTGCTCCTTCCAGCCCGGAGGTGAGCGAGCCTCCCGCAGCACTGCCCGCACCTGCCGAGGTGAGGAACGGCTTTGCCAAGCAGCCTGGCTCGGGAGGCTCCAGAGCCTCCCAGAGCATGTGGGAGCTTGCTGGGGAGACTTCAATCACGTAGCCAGGGCCTGGGGAACGGCCCAGCCTGGGTGGGTGTGCTCAGCACTCCCTCCTTCTCCCAGGGCCGGGGGAGCTCGGAGTCAGCAGCGCCTCTTTCACCAAGGGCTCCTGCCCCCAGCAGGGCCTGCCTGCGGCTGGGGCGCTGGCACGGCTGCCTCTGCTCCCCTCTGCTCCCCACAGGAGCTGCCTCTGCTCCCCACGAGCTCCCTGAGCCCCCAGCGGGGCCCTTTGAACCGGCACTTCCACACTTCCCAAGGGAGCGGCCACCGCGGGGAGTCACGGCCCAGCGTCGCCTCGTGGTGCCGGGGCAGCAGCAGCGGAGGAGCCAAACTGCAGGGAGCAAGGAGAGGGTGGAAGGCCAGCAGCACCTCCTCAGCCACCCCTGCAGGGCTGGCAGGGCCTCGTGGCACGTCTGGATGAGCACTGCCAGGCTGAAGGCCGCCACTGATGGGCAACCGAGATGTGTCCCTTAAATGAAGATAAAGTCAATCAACCTACAGCCGTCCCAGCAGGGAATGTGATGGATAGCACAGGGGAGGTCAATCCAGCCCCTCACTCCATCCATCATTACTGTGCCCTTCCTTTATGCTGTGATTTCCCTGCAAATTAATGAACTGACCCTTTTAAAAATCAAGTTATTTATCTTGACCTTGAGCAGCAGTAACAATTCCCAGTTCTACTCTCCCCCTGCCACGGGATCCATGCATCAACACAGGCTGGGCTTGGACATAAACTGGAGAAAAAGTGGATTTTGGAGCTGATAAACCCGATCCTGAACATGGAATGGTCCTGCAGAACCCTCCTGTGCCCAGGTGTAAAGAGCCAGACTTTTGGCCAGGGAAAAAGCTGGTGCCAGTTGAGTGAGGACAGCTTGCCAACAGCCAAATGCTGCCAAAGCTGGGATTCAGGCCCTTACACGCAGCAGCTTTGACAAAAACACATTCCAAACTTTCTCGAGGCTCCAGGGCAAAAGGGAAAACAAAAAAATAACACCCAGCAGGAGAAATAACAAAACAAACAAAAAAATACCCTGAAAAACCCCAAACACAGCGCGGAAATCGCGTTTCCTTTCCAGGTGACTGAACAGCTCTTTTGCAAGACAGGAAAAACTCTTTCTGTTCCACTCCTCCAAGCCTTAAATCAGGAAAATAACGCACCCGTTCTGCTCCAGGAGCACCCACACCTCAGTGCAGTGATGAGGAAGGGGGACAGATGGAGGAAAGGGGTTTGGGAAGTTGCTGGATCAGCTTCCCATCCTAAATCAGAAGCCAGAGGGCAAACTTGGCTGCTGCCACGCTCTGGGGAGCGCTTGTTTGCAAGGTGACTGAGCTGGGCTGGCGGGCCTTCCCTCGCCCCGTTACACACTCAATAATTCATCAGGCCAAATGCATAGATAATTGATGGCAATGAGCACGCACGGCCGGCAGAGGAGGAGAAAATAAAATCACTAATCAGCCTCTGGAGAGGTTTGAACACATTCAGCTGGATGCGCGTGTGTGTGGGGTGTTGGGATTCGCCGCGTTTCTCCCCTGCTGAACGATCCGTGTGGTTGGTAGGGCAGGGAAAAGGCTTGGGGTGAACCCTGCCATTTTCACACCCCGTGCCAGATCTCCCAGTGCCCACCAATCCACGCTGACACCTCCTGGGGCAGCCAGCACCCGAGCAAGGATTAGCTGGATAGGTTGCAGCTTGCCCACTCGCATTTTATTCATTAGTTTTGTGGTGTTATTTTTTGTCAGGGACCAGAAAGGGTCCAGCCTTGTGCCAAAGACATGTTGGTGCCAAGACCTCATTAGTGCAGACCTCGGAGATCCTACTCCTCCACCTTGGCCTCTGAAGTGGTTTGTGTTGATGCCTTTCCCCACGATCCCAACCCCAGATATTCACCGAGGCCTCGGGGCGCCGTGCACAGCTCGGGGTGCCCTGAGGCACACGGGCTGGGAAGGAAGGTCTGCGCTCCCTGCGTGTCAGAGGCATTGGGGACAGAGCAGAAGTGGCAGGTGGTGGCTCTTAGACCTGAAAACCCTTTCTCCTAAAAGCCCAGGAGGTGCTGTTCCAGCAAAGCTCCCACACTGGCAAATCAGATTCTTGCTCCCCCATATAGAAAGCTCTGGAAATGATCTGCAGGCTCTGGGTGAGCTCTGTCACAACCTCCCTCAATGCCTCTTTGTTAAGAGCCATGTGAACTCCACTCTGCTTTGCACAACCTTGCCTCTGCTGAGCCTCTCACGGATTTCTCTCCCTCCTGTTCCCTGATACTCATCTCCCCCCAAGGGCACTGAAACAGCCCTTGGCAGGAGTGTGATGAGCCACCCTTTGGTGTGGCAATATCATGACTGATGCAGATGTCACAGGGATTGCTCCTGATCGTCTTGGTAACAGCAGCTGGGATCTTACAGAGACGAATCAATGCACCACACTTCAACCTGCACAAACCCCCACAAAAAGCACCTGATTTTGTGACAGCACAGTGGCCACGGGCAGTGATGTCCCATCCGTGATCCCGTATCTCTCAGACACTGCAAATTTTCCACGAAGGAAAAGTGGGATGGAACAGGAGCACAAAACTTTCCACTCGGTGGCACTTAAAAATTTCTCTCCTGGTGTTTCTGATCTCATCTTTTCAAAGGAAAACAAGGTCTGAAACACAACTCTTGTGGGGCAGAGCATCCAACAGCCCAAAGGAACATCCCAGGTGTGTCAGGTAGGGTGGGAAACATGGGAAAGAAGATCCTAAATCCCAGCAGGGGAATTTCAGGTGGCAAGAAGCAAAGGTGTGAGGTGGCACTTGGCCAAGAGGCTGGGGTTAACACCTCTGCTCTTGCCAGGGAGGCTTTGCATTGATTGCCAGGCATTTAAATAAGGATTCTGCTGCTCTTCCAAGAGCACAGGGCCTGCCTCGCCCTGCTGGGAGCTCGTTGCAATGAAGGAGTGGGCTCCAGTGAGTCAGTGGGCTCCAGTGAGTCACCCCCAGGCCCTTCCTGTGGCAGCAGACTTTCACTGGAGGTCTCTCTGTCATCCACTGATTCACTCCTGCAGAGCTTGAGCACCACAGGGATTGTAAAACTTGAGTTTCCAACACAAGGGGAGGGGGAGCCTTAGAAGGAAGATGAGAGAGATGTGGCAAGATTATAGCTCCAGGTGACATGGCTGCACATGAAAGGCCTGAGATAACACCGGGACGGGGTGGGGGCACCCCAAGAGAGAAACTGCACGCCCAGGCATCCCTTCCCCCTTCCCAGTGGGAGCTGGGAGAGATTTATGGGAGCTGTCAGGAAATTTCAACGTTGTACAATGGCCTGCCTGGCCCTCAGCCAAATAAATCCCTCTCAAACAAGAAGGGACTGGGCTGGGCTTTGGCTTGCAAATGGGAAACATGGGCCCCTCTCCTCGAGGTCACTGGTTCAGACCCAGATCCAGCCCATGGCAGCAGAGCAGAGATGATTTTATCCCAGGACCAGTCAATGGCTTGTATCGAGCGAGGTCTCCAGCCAGGCCATCATTGGCTGCCTTTGGGATAAAGCCTTCTCCTGCCTGTGCAGGATTTCCTCTTTGGATAAATGGAGCACAAAGCAGCCTCAGGAGCCCCTTGAATGAAAGCTCTTCCCCGAAGGGCCTGATCCATCGATGCTCCACTTATTCCCTGTTACACTTTGGGAAATCTGGTCACTGAGCCACCGCTGGGATTCGCACACAGGCCCCAAGCAAGAGCAAGGCCATGCTTGTCCCAGTGCTCCTCGTAGAAAGAGATGAGAGAAAAGCAGAGGCCAGGGTGGGACGGGCCACAGATTGAAGAGACAGAGACGACCACCAGACCAGACCAGACCAGACCAGGAGTTTTTCAACTTTGCAAACATCCCCAGCTGCATCCAGCCAGGAAAGGGCTGCAAAGCAGGAGTGGGATGGGAACTGCAGTCTGCCTCTGCTCCCAGCTCTCACTCCCTGCCGTTCCTTCCCTGGCTTTCTCACAGCTGCTTCGCTTCACCCCCCAAGTCACGGGGAGGGGAACATGCCCCATGGCAAAAGCAGGGAGGCTGGCAGAGCAGGGAAAGAGCTGACACAGCACTGGGAAAGGCCTTCCTGCAATAAAGCTCGGAAAGCCCATGCTCAGCAACAAAGCACAAAGGCTCCCGGCCCCCGGCCCGCCCCAGCCGCACGCAGCTAATCCTGGCTCCCAGCTGCCAGCTCCCACACACCTGGGCACACAGCAGGCTGCCCCGTGGCCCTGCCTGCTGTGCCCCAGTGCTGGGCACTTGGCCCGTTTGCCCCTCTCCTTTTGGGCTGGATGTCACTCCAGTCCTTCCTCAGCTCCTTTCCCACTGTGTGCTCTTGCTCCCACCTGTCCAGCGCCTGGTTTCACAACTCCAATCTCCTTTCTCCTGCAATCTCCATGTCACATCTCCTTCTCTCCCCACTGCCTGTCTCCAGGTTTGCCTCTCCAGCTAGTCAGTGCTTGTGCCTTTCTTTGATTTGCCCTCCTTCCATTGTAGCCTTAAAAATCTTCCCACCCCTCTTGTGTCTCCACCACCACACTCCAGCCCACTCGCTCGCCTCTTCTCATCCCCAGCCACTATTCCACCAGTGAACATGTCCAGAATGACATTCTGCACTAGGAAAAGCAGGCAGCTGGCCAGGCAAAGACAAAGAAACGAAAATCTAAGACTCTTCTCTCCGTAATCATCTCGTTGCCTGCCAGCAAGGAAAAAACCGAGGTCTTTTTGCTTACCAATTCTAACCAGTAAGCAAAAGAAAGGGGACCACAAGCAGAGCCAATGCTTATTTGGTGGTTGGGTGGGGAAGAAAAGCTGGAAAATCAGGTGTGGAGGAAGGGAAAGAAGCTGGAGCTTTGAGAAGAGGGAAGCTAATTAAACTGAGACTGTCCTGAGACCTTATCTTGATGGGCTGAGTCCCCAAATGCACAGGAGTGTTTGCTCTGCTCTGCCTCTTTCTTGGACTTCCTTGTTGCCTTGGATGTTGCTCAAGGAGTTCTGGTCCAGTGCTAAATCTCCTCACTATTAGAGCTCTCCAGGTGCTAAGGAGGAGGGATTTAATGAGGAGCTGTGAAGAGGGGATCAAGATAGTAACCCATGGAGAGCCTCATTTCCGAAACGAGGGAACTTGAGACTGAAGAGATTCAGTAAAAACAAAAATAAACTTGATGGTACAGAAAAATGAGAGTGCATCAGATCCTTCCTTCCCTCGCTGGTCTGTGGGCTCGGAGCTGGAGCAGGAAATGGGGGAGCTCTCAGGGCTGGAGCAGGGAATGACTCACTCGCCTCCACAATGGGAACGGGACAAAGCCGAAACTCTGCTGACTCAGGCGTGACTTCAGCGCCAGGGTTAATATCTGGCAGCCTCCTCTGGCTGGCCCCAGCAGCCAGTTCCCTCCATCCCCACTCCAACCAAGCCTCTTTCATCAGGATAGATGCCCGGTCACAGGAAATTATCAAAGATCCAAACGCTGGTCTTCTGTCCAAAACGTGGTGAAAAAAGCATCCCTGCCAAACCACGCTGGTGCTGGCCAGCCCTGTAATTTTCATGGAGAAGATCAAAACTCCGACTTTCCTATAGCTGAAATGCATGTTTAACAGTCACAGCTTTCTGCCTGTGGCTTTGCTTTCCTCCCATTATCTCTCAGGATATAACATATTGCTGATATCTCACTATCTCCTGAAGTTAAAAAGAAATGTTTCCTCCTCTCACAAGCAGGAATGCTGCGCTCTGTTCTTCTGTAATTTGTTTCGGAAGACAGAAACAAGGGAGTTTTTTTGTAACCAGGAGAATGTGATATATGTTCTGGTGGCTGACAAGTAGGGAAAAGCTTTGCAAACAAGACAAATGCAAACATGGCACCAACAGATGCAATGGACAGACACCCTTCGCTGGCTCCCTGCCTGTGATTTCTCTTTTAATGTTTTTTTATCTTGCCCTAGAGATATCTCTGCAGGGAAATGGGAAAGGCTCAGACCTCCCAACTTTCTCTGGGTTGTTTAAGGATTCCCGCCCGTGAACAACAGCCCAGAAAGAACAGTGAGCACAAATAACCCCAAATTCAGTGTCCTGCTTGATTTCCAGCCTGCTGCTGCTCAGCTTTCTTATCACCGAACCCCTGTGGCAAGGAATTTCTACAAATTTCACTTCTTCCCGGGTTTATCATGTCCACAGAGCAGAGGCAGACACAGCTCCAGTCCTACCTGGGCCCCATCTGCAGGAATCACTCTGCATATTTATGGAAAAAGCTCTGCACCTTCAAAAGGCTTTTCAAACAGCAACTAATTAATCCTCCAACACTCCGAGAGGCAGGAAAGCGTTATTACCCCTGCTTTCAGGGGTGGGGAAATCAGAGGTGCTGAATGACAAAGAGATGTGCCCAAGGCCACCCAGGCAAGCACCGGCAACCTCACCCGGTGAGAGGTGGGGATCTGCAGAGGATGGTGGCAATTCTCACCCGAGGAAGCAGGGATGGAGGCATTTGTGGGGAGGCCCCACAGCCCCACCCACCGCTCATGCGAATGGCAAAGTCACCCTCATTTCCATGGCTGAGGAAACCGAGGGAGATGAAGTGGAAAATCCATTTAATAGGCAGAGCGTGGAAATCTAAACATTGCCCAGTCAAGAGCTCCACTAAAGGCTCCCAAAACGTGGCTCACGTTTTTTCCCCACCATGAGCAAACTGCTTGCAACCAAATCTCTGAGATTTTGTGCCAAGGACTTCCCAGAAGTTACGAGAGACTTTGAGGCTGGGGGTGAGCGTCCCATTCACCCTCTGAGCAAAGCCAGCCCCACATTTCTGAAATATTCCACATACTGGAAAAAAAAGTGGGGTTAGATTACATTTTAGGAAGAAATTCTTTGCTCTGAGAGACTGGCACGGGTTTCCCAGAGAAGCTGTGGCTGCCCTATCCCCGGAAGTGACTGAGGACAGGTTGGATGGAGCTCTGAACAACCTGGGACAGTGCAAAGTGTCCCTGCCCGTGTCAAGGTGTGAAATGGGATGATTCTGTGACCACCACGCTGGGTGGAGATGCAGCTCTCACATCCATTAAGGTCCCAGCCTCCACCCAGGCTGTCTGAGGAATGATTGCTGGCCTTAGAGGGGCCTGCAAGAGCCAGGACTGTAAACAAGTGACAAGACCACCCATTAAAGCCAGGCTGAGCATGGCAAGGGGGAGGAAAGCAGGGAGGGAGGGTCAGAGCCCTCCCACCACGGGTCACGCTCCCTGCCCCATCCTCTGGGGTGCCTGGGCTTTGCTTTTCTGGGAGACCAACACAGACACGGCCACTCTTCCCTGCCCAGAAAGGTGAGGGCTGTCAGCAAGGGCTCAGAGAGACAGAGCTTCAGCCCAGAGCGGAGGGCAAGGCAGGAGGAGCAGGGAATTCTGCAGAGAAAAGATGATTTGTCCCGCAGAGAGGAGTTCACAAACTCCCATTTCCCTCTGGATGCCTCTCAGAGGGAGCATTACTCCTTCTGCTGAGTTAACTGGGGACTTACACTCAAAGGCTGTATGTCCTCAGTGACTGTAATGCAACGAGGGACACAGGTGAACTTCCAGGAAGAGAAATTAAAGCTTTCTCCATGCCTCCATTATCCCATTCTCCAACAAGGTGGCTTTGTGCTTGCAGGTAGCCCCAGGGAGGAGCTGGGTTGTGCTACAACACTTAGGGGAATTTGATGACAAGTGTCCCTCTGGAGGTGGAGTGACAGCAGCGCTGAGTGCCTCAGCACCCAGGGACAAAGGTGTCCCTTCAAACACAGCCCTCTATACTGGGCTGCTTTTGGGGGCCTCTCAGGGTGTTTCAGTTTTACCCCGGATCTGCCAGAGCAGGAAGGTTGGGATCCCAACAGCTCTGACAGGTCTGAATCCCTGCAGCAGGCTGGAATCACACATTTGCCTTAAAACTGTCCCCCAAGTCTTGGTTCACGAGAGACGAGCCAGGACCAAAAAGCAATCAGCTCCCCGTGGAGACCCACGAACAGGCAGCAGGACAGAGCAAGCCAAGAGCCAACAGCCCATTCCCAGCCTTGTGCTGCAGAAACCAGGCCTGGATTCTCAGGGTTAAACAGCTCAGTTGGCCTTAATTGACAGATTTTATTGACTTTCATGGTGATTTCATCGACTTTTGTTCAACTACATCAGCACCAGGCTCCCCGTTTCCTTCTGAGGGAGCAACAAGCCACGTGCAGAAGGATGTGGATGCCAGATGGATTTTCCTGTGCCACTGGGGAGAGCTCCAGGGAGTCATCCTGGTCTTCCAAAGACCAGGAGGTCAACTGTTCTCAGGGGACTCCTGTGTGCTTTGTCCCAGCTCAGACTGGAGCCTGCCACAAAAATGGAAAGCATGCTATGAAAAAATAACCAGAGCTGGTGGAAAATTTTCCAGCACAGCATATTTTTCTGATGGAAAGTGTCATTTAGTCCAAGCCAAAACCATCTACTGGAACGTGCTGATTTTGGCAAAATTCAATTTAAAAAAAAAAAAAAAAAAAGCCCTTTTGATCAGTTTGAAATGGTTTCTCCTTGTGGACTCTCATTTCTTTTAAATGGCATTGTGGTAAAACACCAACCAGGAGTGCAGCCAGGATGGGATGCTTTGGTTGCCATGGAATGGGGACATTTTGGATGAAGCCAGGCCAAAGTTTTCTTTTGAAATTCCCTTTCTGTGGAAGTTTTGAAGTGACAGCCTCAAAGCAGAAGGAGAACTCCCTCTGAACCACCCAACATCCCCACTCTGCCAGCCCATCCTGCGTTAGTCATCCCCACAGCTGACCTTTCCAACAGCTCTCACCCCCAAGCACAAATCACCTCCCCGTGTCTCTCCCCACCTTCACTTCCCACAGCCCACTCCAGGCTCTGATCCATCTGGATTCATCCTCTCCTGGGTCTCATCCCACCCTGTCCCTGGCTTAGGAGTTTTCTGGGGGCTTGGGCCAGCCCTCCAAGCTGTGTGGGACCCACAGCCCCACTCCAGCACCTCTCCCTCTGGATTCCCTGTCTATTCCTCCTTCCTGACAGACGGATTTGCTCCCACCCTGCACCTGCCTGGTGTGCCCACCTCCTCCTCCTCCGTCTGCTGCTTGTGCCTTTCCACTCTCTAACAACTCCAGGGGAGGCTGGTCGAGAGAACTCCTGTTCCTTTCAGATTTGGGGCCAAAAAAGAGGGAGGGAGGGAGAGAGAGAGAACACAAACCAGACTATTACATTTTTTAGCAGACATGACAATATGGACACAGTTCCTCCAGAACATTGTGCATATTTTAAAGACAAACTTTACCCCAAAAATGTCAGCCAGCTCTCCTGGTGGGAGGAAGAATGAAGCAATGAAAGGGTCCTCCAGGTTTCCAGAAGAACTTTTACCTTGGCAAAGCTGGAAACTCCTGGGCACCTTCCCCAACACAGCACTCCGCTTGCCCGCTGCCTCCCCCAAGGGCTGGAGCGAGGATGGATGTTCCAGAATACCACATTTCCCACAGGAGCAGTTCTGTCCCCCACCAGGGGAGTGCCCAGCATGGGGGAAATGCCTCTGGAGACATTGGAGACAGTGTTTTACTGGAGGCAGAAGCAGGGAGGCCTGGAGGGGAGATGGGCTGGGCCTTGCCCAGAGAGGCTGTGCACTCTCCATCCCTGGAAGTGTCCAAGGAGGGGCTGGATGGGACTCAGGGGAAGCTGTCCCTGCCCGTGGCAGGGTGTGGAATTAAATGAATTTTAAGGTCCCTTCCAACCCAAAGCATGCTGTGACTCCATGCCTCCATCTCCCATGCCAGAACTACGACCCAGGTGAGGGGGAACTGCGCAGAAAGAATCCCTGGGAGACAAAATCTCCTCTACAGAAGGGTGGGACCAGCCTGGCTGTGGCTGCCCTTGGTGCTCCACCACCTCTGGACGTGGCAGCTGGGCTGGGGTTGCTCCCAGGCTGCACAGTGTCACTTGTTTGTCACCCCTGCTCGAGCTAAGAACTGCTCAGAACCATCCTTACTTGTTGTTAGGGACCAGAGTGACAGAGAGAACACAGCTGGATGCTTGGCTACCTAAGGAGATGGATGGAAGGTTATAAATAGCTAATGGCAAGAGGAAAGAGGACAGAAAGTCCCATCTCCATTTTGGTAAAAAAACTAACCAGAATAGTAGTGGAGGAAGACTTCCAGAAATAAACACATGGGTGTTAAATGAATGGAAAATGAATTAAAAGAGAAGACAGGGAAAAGAGGCTAAAAGGAGATTCTGAACCTGTTTGAAAAGTAATTGTCCCATCCTGGAAAAAGAGTTTATGTCACCTGGGTGCCACAAACGTTACTGGAGGTAACTTCAGAGTGACAAGAGGCAGTGGAGAAGGAAGATAAGTATGTAGATAAATGTCATTAACCCCTGTTAGTGCAGGGCTTAGAGAGTTCAAAGGCTCAGTCTGCAGTGAAGGGTGGAGGTCTCAGGGACTGTGTCTGGCTTGTCTGTAAAAACTCTGAGAGGAGGCAATAAATAAACCACAAGTTTCTTCCAGGCTTGAGAACCTCCTGTTTGTGATTCTGTCACAACACCAGGGCTGTGACAGTCACAGGCAACTCCCAGCAGAACAAGAAGGGGGACAGGAGACCAGTCCAAGTGTGCCAAGGTGGGTTCTGCAACTGAGGTCATCCTGACCCACAGGGATGGAGCAAACAGAGCACAGAGGGTGAGAAGGATGTGCCCCAAAGGGAAAGGAAGAGCCTGCCTTTAGGGGAAGGACACACCTTCCTCAGGAGAGATCCCATCAGAGACAAACAACAGCCCTGAAAAGGAGAACAACAGGCTCTTCTCAGGGTGAGCTGAGAGGGAGCCCAGTGTGATCCCCACGGCTCTTCCCAGCCCTGTGGGCTACCCAGGCTCAGCAAACGCTCAGACAAGGACTGGGGTATTTTGCTGTGGATGTCTCCAAGAGAAGGGCTCAGACAGGGAAGCAACACAAAGCCCAAGAGGAAGAGGAAGTTTACAGCTGTCCTCAGAAAAGTCAGCGTGGCCCTTTCCTCTCAGAGCTTCCACATCCCTTGGGAAAGCACAACAACTCATCTGCAAGTCTGCACAGCGCCCTTCGGGAGTTGGAACCTCGGGCCTGACAACTCAGTGGCAAAGTGTGAATCCCAAGTAATTGCACTGTTTGCTCTGGGAATACTCCAGATTCTCTTGGCATAACAGAGAAACACTCAGAATTCTCTCCTTGTAGGTTCTACAACCCCTCTGTTCTTTCACATCCCTAGGATTTTCTCTTCTCCCATGCCTTCTTTCTTCCCATTGCCCTGATTTTAGAAAAAGGCATTTGAGTTTCTGCCTTCACTCTCTGCCTGTGTAATGAAATCTTTTTATCCTCCAAACCTGCCTTGCAGAGAGGGGGTTCTCTGGAGCAGACAGTGAGGGCAGGGTTCCTTGGGCATAAAGACAAACGATCTGCAGGCAGCTGCTGGGCTGCAGGGCTAAGCCATTTTAATTACCTGCAAGCGGAGCACCGGCCAAGGAATGGCCAATGTGCAAAGCAAGCCCTGCTGTCCCAGAGGGGCTGGGATGTCTCACCAGGCTCCTGCTGATCCTCTGCTAGATTAAATTCTTCGGTGAGAGCTGCCCTACAGTTTTATGGCACTGGGGATAACTTCCCTGCACCCATGCTTGGGTTGGGGCAATGCCTGTGATCCCAGAGCCGTGCAACTGCAAACCTCCCACCTGGATGACATCACTGTGAAATCCAAGGAACCTCAGCAGGGTTTGAAGTCATTGCTTTTCCATTCCTAACACAGCAAAGAGGCAAATCCCTCGTCTCTATCTGTCCCCATCCTACCAAACTCTTTCCAACTCCCAGCAGTTCCCTGCGGTCCCCTCTTATCCCTGCATCTTCCTCAGATGCCCACAGCAAACCCAAGGGAAGGAAAATGGTGTTTGGGTGTGTTTATATGTAGGCAGAGGGAAGAGAAGGAGCAGATCTTTCCCAAGGGACTCAGATGGGAGTCAGGGCTGAGCAGCAGCTCTTCCCAAGCAGGGATGGCCATTTGGGTCACCCTGGCTTTGTGTGAAGGCATCTGAGGCTATGGCAGGGCTCCTTCCCACCAGGAATTGCGCTGTTAAAAACTCCTGCACATGCCTAAATCCCCTCTGCCTCCTTCCTGAGCATTCCACAGGGCAGCTCCAGCTGATCCAGGGAATCCTGTCCCCTCCCAGCTGGCAGTGGCTCTGCTGCACAGACCTTTTCGGTCCCCTGCCTCTATCTCTTCTCCCCCATACCTGCAGGTACTGGGAAAGCCACAGCTGGCTCCCACGGGACTCAGGGTCCCCATTCCTCCCGTTTCCCTTGCCCTGGCTCATGGGAAGCCGCACCCTGACCTCTTCCAGCTCCGACTTGCTTTCCCAAATTGGGCCGGTTTTGGGCAGGACGTGCCGGGACCTGCCGCCTCCTCCCCGAGCCTTTGAAGGCAGCCACGTAGGCAGCTGCACCCCGCAGACTTTCGTGTGGAAAAGCCACAAATCCCTGAGTCACCTGGCTCCAGCCTCTCAAGGTTCCTGTTCCCTCTCTCGGTGGGACAGGCAGGCCCAGGGCAGCAGGACTCCCTTCCCAATAACTCCTGGGAAGGCAGGCTTCTGTGCCAGGTTTGGGAGCAGGATTTTGGACCTCGGGGTGGGAGAGAGGGAGGCCTTTGTGCAGCCTGCTGTGAGAAGGGGGAAGGGGGCAGGGATTCCTGGTGCCACAGCAGATAACCAGAGCAGACAGCTCCCTGCAGGGCAAGCCCCAAGCCAGGGGGGTCCGGTGTTCTCCAGCAAAGGAATCTGCCTGGTTGGGGAATTCTCCACGCTCAGCACTGAGCATTTCCCCTTTCCCAGAGAGCCCCTTTCCCCCTCAAACCCATTTGCATCCCATTCACCCACTCTCCTTCTCCCCCCAGCGCTCCCCACGGAGGGTGAGGGTGAGCTGGGTGTGGGAAGGAGCCACCTGGCAGGCAGGGCACAGAGCAGGGTGCGTGCACAGGGAACATTTCGGGGAAGAGGAAACACGTGCTGTATTCCAAATCCACACGGCCGCTTCCAGGGCTCGGAACAAAACGCTCCTGGACTTCCGCAGCCCCGGCTCCGAGTCCCCCACCAAGGCCATTTTCTCAGCCAAAGAGACAATGGAGACCTGACATAAACAATCCCATAGGATCAGCACATGGATACCAAGCCCGCCCCCACTGCTGCCTCGCCTTCCCCTCAGCCGAGCTGAGGCCAGCAAGACACAATGTGTAATTAGGTTAATGAGTTAAGCACGGATTTTAATTGGGTTTCCCCGATTTACTGGTCTATCTCCTCCTTTTGTTTTACTGCTGGTGCAGGTTCCTAAAATCTGCCCTTGCTAAAGGCCCTGATATTAGAAAGGTCTTACGGATCTTTAATTGTATTTAATCATCGAGGTAATTAATGATCCTTGAGCAAAATGGAGATTGCATCTAGAGTAGTTCCAGTCTTGCCCTTCAGCATCTGTTGTGTCTGGGCACGGGAATTCTGCAGGCATGCAGGAGAGGGGTTCACACAGAGCGAGACAAAAGGATGGAAGAGAGAGGAGAGCGGGGGGAAGAGAAAGGATTGGGGGGAAAAAAGCACATTTGAAATGGAGAAGGAGCTGAGTAGAAGAGAGGGAAGCAGGGAAAGGGAAACAAAGCCATTCCTTCTCCTCACAGACAGGAGCCATTCAATTCCAGAGCCTGGAGTGTTGGCTCAGGGGGGATGGCTGGTTGTTCCCCGTGTCCCCAAACTGGACAGCCTTGACCAGCACTCAGTGCTCAGACGACTTCCACGAGACAACCACCTGCTCCTGCTGTTTCCCTTTTCCATTCCTTGCTTCCCTCTGGCACTGTTTCACACCCCTTTTTTCTCATGGAGACATTCCCAAAGTTCAAAACCTTGGGCTGGAACAGGGGAGAGGAGGAGTGATGGGCAGCAAGTCCCAGCACGTCCCCTCTCTCCCAGGCCACAAACTGTGCACCTCCCACCCTGCTCCCAACCCCTCCGCTTCTCCCGGAGCACAAACAAAGCCTGTCCAACCAGAAACGGGGCTGCCTGCTCCAGCTTGCCCCAGAAAGGCAGATTTAGTGAGAAATGGCACAGGCAAAGCAGCAGGGACGTGGAATCAGTCCCTGTGCCTTGGGACGCATCAGAGCTGTCCCGAGCACAGGGATGTGTGAGCAGGGAGCTGGAGGGGGCTGTGCTGGCTTGTTGAGGAATGTCCCCTGGCTCCCAGCCCCAGTGACAAGGGATGGTTCAGCCCAGGAAAAGCACTGCCCTCCCCTCCTCCAGCCCCAGCGTGGCTGAATGCAGGACAAAGTGGCACAAACTGCACATGAAGCAGTGCAGCCTGGCAGTGGGGTGATATTTGGGACTGCACGAGTCCTCCCCAAAGGAAAAATCCAGCTGCCAAAGCAGATCCACCCTTCTCATTCCTATTCTGGCGGGCTCTCTGTGCTAGAGCAGGAGTGAAAGGTCCCGGCATGGTGCTGGAACGAGCCTGCTTTTATTCTGTCACTGTAAATGAGCCCCAGCGTGGCTCCAGATTGGGCCCAGATAAGCTCTGTGAGCCGGGACTTGCACAGAGGAGCTCCTGGGCTGGGCTGGCATTTCCAACTGCCCATAAACTGAGCTCCTGGAGCTTGGGGCAGCCCGGAGCCAGGGTGAAGGGTGGGGGGCAGAGTTCCCCTCCAGATCCTGAAAGCCCAGTTTTTCCTGGAAACCTAGGGCACTGTTACCACGGGAAAGGCACTGAGCAGAGCCAGTCCTGACTGGGAATCTGCCCCTTCCCACTCTGGAACAAGCTGCCTTCCCAGGCAGGTTTCAGCTTGCTTGGGCCGTCAGCTTGGCAGATCTCATTTCTGGTGTTTTCTTCTCCTTTACTGCCTCCTGATCTGCCCCAGGGCTTGAGAGAGGGCTGCCTCCTCCTTTAGAGCATTAGCAACCCTGCCAGTTTTCCCCACTTGGAATATTTCATGCACAGGCCCTTCTTTATCCCACGCTCCCTCTCCATCCACCTTCCCCATCCCACGTCCGGCTGTGGCTCCCGTGGCACTGGTGCCTCCAGGTGCTGGCACAGTTCAGGTGGGGTGTCCCTGTCCCTGCTCCCTGGGCTTCACCCCTCCAGCCACAGCACCACGGAGCAGATGGGAGCATGAGATGGGAGATACAGGGAGAGCGCCAGGAGCTGCGGAGCAAGGAGTGACACCCAAAAATGGGGGGCACGGAGCGAGCCAGCTCAGAGGGGACAGGAGGGGAGGAAGTCACAGGCCTGTCCACAGGGATGGGCCTTGAAAAGTGGGGAATAAAGGTCTGGAAGATGGGAAAAGCCTGGCCACAGATGCTGGGTTTGGTCCTGCTCCCACAAAACGCTCACGCTGGCAGAGCAGGGTCCAGCCTCCCTCCCGAGGCTGGTCTCCACAGCCTCTGATCCTGGGAATGGCTAAGCTGATTGCAACAGCCCCGGAGATCTGCATCAAGCCTCTCCTCCCTCTCAGCACACGAGATCAGGCCGCCTGATTGTGTCATCTATTTCCCCCGTAAACAAAGCAGCCAAAGGAGAAACCCAGCCCAGGAATGAGAAACCTTCCTGGAGATGCAGCTAGGCCAGGCAGGAGGAGCAGAGCAGGGATGAGGCTCCCCAGCCTGACCTCACTTGGGCTGGAGGCACAGCAGCATCATCTACAGCCAGTGCCCGGGGGCAAAGACCCCTGGTGGGTCCGTCCTGCCCCACAGGACCCTCAAAAAAAGCACCTGGAAGAGAGCACAGCCAGCCCTCGTGCGTCAGGGCAGGAGCTGATCCTGGCTTGCCACAGCAGGGAGGAGCTGCCCCTTTCAGGCATGTTCCCTGCTGTCCATTCTTCCCTGCTGCCACTACCAAGAACTTTCCCTGGGCTGAACGGCAGGCCCGAGGTCCAAACCCAAAATCTGCAGCAGCGGGACTCGAATCCTTGCTGCCTGCTTGCAGGGGTTGTGTTACATCCCATCAGGGAGCCCCTTCCAACAGCTCACAGCCTCCTGGGGGGATGCAGGCCGCCGGACTCCGAGATTCCTGCGGATCCCTTCCAGCTCGGGGTATTCTGTGATTCCAGGACTGCTGGGAGCGTGACTCGGTGAGCAAGCACAGCTGGGATCCCACAGAGGCACTGAGAACTGTCCCACTGTCACCAGGCCACTGTGTCCTGCCCCGGAGGTGATGCTGGGCAATTTCAGCATCCACAGAGCTGGGACATCCTGAGGAGCAGGGGAGGAGCAGGGGCTGGGCCCCCCTCTTTGATAAGCTCGCCCTGTGCCCCAGCTCAGTGCACCAGAGCCCCAGCTCCCCTCCAGCTGTTTTGGGGAGCTCCCCCTCAGCCAGGGCTGCCCCAAGGGGAGCCTGGAGCTGTCCCTGGAGCTGCCCAGCCTGGCTGTGGTGCCTCACGCGGGGCTGGAGTGTGAGGCTGTGCTGGAGCTGCTCCCGAGGGTGATTTCCCTCTCGTGCCAAGGGCAGCCAGCAAAGCACTGGCTCTGTCCCTCAGCTCTGCCCTCACAGGAGGAAGGGGAAGAGGCAGAGTGGCAGGCTCAGAGACAGCACAGAGCCACCCGACTCACACTTCCTATGCCTTTTCCCTTTCTCCCACCCTCTCCACCACCTCTGGCTCTGCCTTTCTGGCACCTCTGCACACAACAGCATCGCTCCGCCGTGCCAGGAAGAGCAGCCTGACAAATTCACAGCAGAGGAATTCAGAGAACAGGGAGCCAGGGGAGTGGCAAGGGGAGGGCAGGGGGGACTCACTTGGCTCTGTCACACTGCAGAAACACTTCCCTGTCACCCCTGCCTCGAAAGCTCTGCACTTCACAAACGTGAATGCAAAGACATCCAGCACCACAACAGGAGCTTTGAGCCACAAACCAGCAAAAAGCCCTTTCCTTGCTTCCACCCACTGTCCTTGCTTGGCGCTGCCAGACGAGGAAGGATCAGGCTGAAGCATGCACAGAGATTGTCTGAAAACTCCTCTTGATCCACTGCCTTTGTTTTTTTACTCAGGTGGAAACAGAGCAAAGGATCTTGAGGGAGGTAAAGAAGCTGAATGCACAGCCTATGAAACCTCGCCAAGTCACTGGGAAACCTCTGAACCACTGCTCAAATAGATTTTAAATGGAGTCCCAGGCCTCCCTACACTGAGGGTGACGAAGAATAAAATGAATTGAGAGCTTTTAATGCACACACTGAGGACAAATGCCTTTTTAATTGATAATGCCAGGAACTGGAGCCAGGGGATTCATCAGCACGTTTTGGCACTTCTCAAGAGTGCAGGATTCTGCCCAACACTTGTGTTAAATGACACATTAACAGGAGCAGGAGTGCAAGAGGAGTGCAAGGACTCACAGCAGCTCAAAGAACTCCAGAAGCTGCTGCCAGAATTCATCTCTCAGAGTCCACCTATGGAGAGCAACTCCTGCAGTACAGACAGCAGCTCCCAGCCAGGTCGTTTGGCTTGGACTGTCCCCTGCAACACCCCAGCTGTCCCAGGGGAGCTCTGGGCTGGGGATTACCTGCAGTGAGCACAGGAGGTGATGGTTCAGCTTCACCCAGTCCTGTCTCACCCCCAGCTTTGGAAGGCTGGGATGCCCTTGTGCCCTGTGCACCCTGGCTGTGTGTTCTGCTCTCCATTCCCCTCAGGAAGCTCTTCCCAGCCTTGCTGTCACGGTTCTGTTGCTCCTGGGACCATGTGGGAACCCAGGCAAAGCGATGAATCTTGGAGAGACAGTAATTACTTCTGTCAGATTAATAAATTAATAGATCTCCCATTTATTCTCCAGATTTAATTTCCAATCCTTGCGTTTTCTCTTCCTGTCATGCAAACACACCACAAAAAAATATGGGAAGGCACAAGAGAAGCAGGAAAGGGGAGAAGGAGGCATCAAGCAACGGCCACCTTCCCCACTGTGAAGGTGTTAAGCATCTCCAAGCCACTGAAACAGCTCCTAAAGTTGCAGAAAGGTGAGAGGAGGAGGAGAAACTCTGCCTGCACAACGAGCAGCCCCCCTTGATGGAAAAACCCAGCTCACAGTGCAGACATCTTCATCTTGGCTCTCTGTCTGCACTTACTGCAAAGTCAATGAAAAGAAATTCCTAATTCAGGCACTCTGCATAAGAAATCTACCTCGGGCTGGATAAATCTGGAAGTGCCTATTTTTTTCCTAGGACACGAGGGAGTCTGGATGATTTGCTCCATTTTCCCCTTTTGTTTCAAAGCAGGGTCTTGCAGGAAACTCTCTCAGTGAAATTGAGCCTTTCTCACCGACCTGGACAAGAGGGAGAGCTGTGCTCACCCAGAGACTTCCCCAGCCACTGCTGCAGTCTCTTGTACAGGAGACCTCGGCCTCTGTTTTCTCAAGGACCTGCTGAGCTGGAGAACCCGTTTCAGGAGAGCATTTTCTCTTCAGAAATGACTTCTGAAGTGTTGCTCTCCTTAGTGTGTCTTAACCAGGACAGCCACAAGGGGAACATCAGCTGAGCCTGTCTCCTCCTCCTTGGCACCGCTGGTTCTTGCCCGAATTTCTGAGCAGAACTTGTCTTTCCTCCTTTTTTCTCCCTTTGCAAATTCCCCCTCGGAGAAAAGTGACACCGGCTGCGGATCAGATTTCGAGCTCATCACTTAAAGATGATGCATTTTGGCCAATGCTCAGCCCAGCCTTGGCTGAAATGATGCCTGGTCCCACCCCCTCCTGCCCTCCTGGACCAGTCTGAGGCAGAGGCAGTGGAAACCCAGCTGGGTCTGTTGCAGGGGAGGAGGAACTGCAAGGACCTGCCCCTGTTTCCCAGCTCAGCAGAGCTCAAGTGGAGCATCCATGCAGAAATAATAGGAAGGGGAGGAAAATTAGGATCCTACTGTGGGCCATCAGGTCTTTTCCATTCCTTTCCCAGTCATACATCCCTGGATGACCCTGGATTCCCTGCCTTGCTTGCAATTTCTTGCTGGCAAACACACAGGCAGGAGGATGAGAGGCTTCTTGCCAAAAATAGGTGGTCAGAGCAGGAATAGGAGCAGAGACATTAGAGAAGCCAACAGAATCCACCTCTCCTGCTCAGAGCATCCCTCTCCAGTGCATCCCAGGCAGCAGGACGCTCACCTGTGCAGGTGCAGGGCTAAGCCAGCGCTTTTCCCTCTTATTTTGGGGAGGCAGAAGGCAAATCCCGCAAGCATGGCCGCAACCCATGGCCACATTCCGGGCACAGAAGGTAAAAAAAAGCCAGAACAAAAGGCAGCAGCGGCTCCCTGCCCCCTCCTAGCAGACGTCCGCTGGCTGCTGGCTAATCCGCCCGGGCAGCCAGGCAGCAGTGTCACCCCGCGGGGGGACAGCGCTGTCCCCTCCCCAGCGCCCCGCACAAAGGGGGGGTCGGCGGGGCCGGGGGCTGCTCATCCCCGCTCCGCCGAGAGCAGGAACAAAGCGCCGGGGCCGGGAATTCAGCGCAACCAACAGCATTTCCATGCTAATGAGCGCTCCCGGTTCCATCCTGCCGCCCGTGGCAAATTGGAGCGAAAATCCAGGCTTGAGAGGATGCAACTTTTATGTCCGATGAGCGTCGCTGGGCTCCAACACCAATCCTCTCCCTCGGTTTATTTTTAATTGACTCCTACTAAGCCGGAGTGCATTTTCATCCGTTCCAAATGGAGCAGCTGTTGAAACTGAAAATCAGCAGCAGAAAGTGCGGACGTTTCTATTTTGCGGTGTTCACTCCTCAGCGCTCCATTTCCAAACCTCAGCAGCCTGCCCAGAACAAAGGATGCCTTGGTGCAGAGCATTAACCCCATCCTGAAACCTCCGAATCCCCATCCTTGCAACCCTCACATTCCCCCCTGAAAGCCTCACATTCCATCCTGCAAGCCCTGCATTCTCATCCTGCATCCCTCGTGCACCCATCCTGCACTCCTGACAGCCTCATCCCGTACCCCTTGGTATCCCCATCCTGCACCTCCCACATCCCCATCCTGCGACCTCTATATCCCCAAACTGCAACCCCTGCATCCCCATCCTGCATCCCTCACCTCCCCATCCTGCATCCCTCCTGTCCCCATCCTGTACCACTCACATCCCTGTCCTATACGCTCTTACATCCCAGTCCTGCACCCCTAACATCCCATCCTGCATCTCTCACATCCCCATTTTGCAAAATCTGTATCCCCATCTTCCATTCCTCACATCCCCATCCTGCACCCCTCACCTTCAACCCCTGCATCCCTGTCCTGCAACCCCTGCACTCCCATCTCTCATCCCTTCCATCCTCATCCTTCAAACCTGCATCCCCAACCTGCATCCTTCACATCTCCATCCTGCAGTGCCAGGTCTCTGCATTATTATCCCTCCCTGGATCCTGCTCCGAGAGTCACCACGTGCAGTGCAAGGTGAGCCTGGAAAAGCTCTGTCCCCCAGGCAGGGAGAGCTTCAATCAACAGGGTCAGCTCAGTCATCCCGTGCACAGCTGACCAGCACACAAACCCCAGCGCCTCAGAAACAAGCCTGGGCAAGGCTCTGGCCCCTGGAGTGGACAGCTGGACTCCGGGAGCTCATCCCAAGGCCGGGATTTAGCAGGCAGGATGTTGGGATCAGGCAGCAGAGCTGACAAGCTGGGGTTTGGCCCTGCTCACAAATAAGCCGTGCCCTCCTCCACAAGGCAAACACCAGCTGGCCAAGCCGTGGCCACCCCACTGCTCAGTCCCAAGGAATAATGATCCACAGACCTGGCACTACAGAATGCACTGGAGAACCCTGGGCATCGCCAAATCCCTGCGCCAAGCCGGAGCCAACATGGAAATGCTGCAAATGGGAGCACCTGGGATGCAGCCCGGGAGCTGGGACAGGATCCCTCAAGCAGGGATTGAGCTGTGGGGTCTGGCTGGCTCTGGGCACACTCAGAATTCACTCCCTGCAAAGAGGGGCACAGCCAGCTCCTAGGGGTGTGTGCCGGTGTTTTTGCAGGTAGCCTGGCCATGGAGTCCAGCTGCAGGTGCCTGCTGGAGAGGTGGCAAGAATTGCTAATGGGGGAATAAAAGCTCAACTTCCCTCCCTCAGGAGTTTGCAACAGGGTTTCTACAGCACCAGTTGTCCAGGGCCTGGATCCCTAATCCCAACAAAGACAGAGGGAAGCTAGACCCTGGTGTAGGAAGGATATTCTTCTGTCCTTGTCTTCCTCAGAGAGCAGAATCCAAACCCCAAGAAGGAGCAGGAGGAGGAAGGGGTGGATACAGGTAACACTTTGCTGGCACATGTCAGCAGGGCTTCCTCTGTAAATAACATTTCACACCAGGGGCAAGCTGAGTGCCAGTCACTTCAGGTGCTTTGGCACATATTAGGTTTGCTGGGAGCTGAGGCGTCCAGAAAATCTGTCACTGACCAGTGTGCTCCAATCTTATAATAATTGATTAATTAAAAGCTGACCCTGAGCTTTTTTTTTGAAGGTCTGTCCCTAGCTCTAAACCCCAAAAAAGCCATTTTTATCTTTTACCAACCAGACAAATCAGCTTCAGACCTCTGATTAAATATTAACAACTTTGCACAGACCACAGGCAAGCTCCACAGCTATTTATTGCTCCAAAGGCAGCTGCAGCAAGAAACACAGAACAAAACAAACAAAAACCAGCCAGGAACGAACGGTGTCATCCACATCAACAAGTTTCCCTTGTGTGCTTGAGTCAGCTCAGAGCCAGGGGGCATTTCAAGCACGTTTCACTGGGCTCAGAGCTCGAGGACCTGGTGCTCTTGGAGCTCTCCAAGCTCCAGATGCCTCCCAGCACCTCCTTCTGGAGTGCTCCGTGTGCTGGTGATGTCAGTGGTCCTCACTTTGGATCTCACTGCAAAAACCTCTGTGATGCCTGAAGAGCTCGGTGAGGGTGAACTGGTGACTGGCTGGATTTGTCACCCTTTCATCCCCGCTTCCAAGCCCAGTTTGGGGCAGGCAGAGGCCTGGCAGTGACATTTAGGGACACAGGGATGAGATGAGGGTGTGCAGGAGGCACTGAGCCCTCAGTGAGCAGCCATGGGGGTCAATGTTTGTCCCTGTGCAGCCACAGCCAGGTCCACGTGTAGGACACCACTGGAACCAAGGTCAAAACAATGTCTCCGTGCCCGAACAGCCCAGTGTGACCCCCCCTTTGTACACCCCATCCATCCATCCATCCATCCATCCATCCATCCATCCATCCATCCATCCATCCATCCATCCATCCATCCATCCATCCAGGCTTTTCCCCAGTACCACTCCATCCCCCGGAGCAACAGGACAAAAGGGGATTGTTGCCTGTGGTTCTCCTAATCATTATTGGAAATAAAAAAGCAGCTGTGCCTGTGTCTGGGCACTGAGCCAGGCTGGGATCCCCCTCCCCACCTGATTTCCCAGGCACGGGCTCAGGTTTCTGACGCACAGGATCAAATAACCCATCACTCAGGGCAAGATATTATCCCCTATTACCAATTCCATGCAAACAGCTCTGCTCTTCCCGGGATTAAAAGCCAATTAAAGAACCTTGCTTTTCAAGGGGAGAGGAAGATGAGAGGAGGGGTTTTTGTGGGGTTTTTGGTGGTGTCTGGCTGGCAGGAAATATCCCCTGTAAGGACTGTCGATGAGTTCTTTTCAGATCACATTGATTTTGCTCAGAACCATTTGGGACTCGTGTCTCCAGAGGAAAAAGAGAAACACAAAGAGGACAACAACAAAACCCCCACAAGCTGTGTCCTAAAAAGGAAGTAGAAAGAACTTTTATTTGCAGGAAGATCAATGGTGTTTGCTGAAGTCAGCAATTGGTGTTTTGGGTTTCAAAGCCTTCCCAGGGCAAGGGAGCCTTACTCTCAAGGTGAAGAGCAAGCTCATAAATCTGGGAAAAGCTTCAGGCCCAGAATCTGCTGATTCCCCACTGCAGGGAGGGCAGAGCCAACAGGAAAAGGGCATTTGCTCTGCAAACAAGGAGCAGGATGAGCACTTGTAAATCGCTGCTGGCAAGGGAACAGGTGACATTCAGCCCTGCTGCACTCAGATCTGGGATAAGGGGGAGCACAAAGGTGACTTTAAGCCAGCTCTGCACTCACAAAGGCCATGTGAGCACCTGGTTCCTCATCTCGGCTCCCAGCACAAATCTCATGTCTGATGCTGGGAAAACAAAGCTTGTCTTCCACACTTGACCCTGGCCCCAAAGCCTAAAATCATGCAATGGGTTGGAAGGGAACTTAAAGATCAACTTCCCACTCCCCTGCCATGGACAGGGGCAAGTTCCAGGTTGCTCCAAGCCCTATCCAACCTGAAATGCCTCCCATTGCCTCCTGCCCTGGGAGCAGACATGTCCAGGGACGTGTCCAGGGCAGGGGGAAAGCAGAGATGGGAAAATCTCCAGCTGGGACTGCAGCCAGCACAGCCAGGCTCCACCACAAAAAGTGCACAGGGAGAACTCACCCGGATGTAGGAGGAACAAACAAAAAGCCTCGTCATCAAAACCCCTAGACTGCCTTTGCAGCAAGTGTCCTACCCAAAAGGAGCCCTGGGTTTAGGATCACAGGACCATTAGGGTTGGAAAGCCTTCCAAGATCATCGAGTCCAATCTTTGCCCAAACTCCCCCTCACCACCAAACCACAGAGCTTCCCCCAGCCTGCTCCTGCTGCCCCCCTGCCTCTCCCAGGCTCACGCTGCTCCCAGCCCCAGTACCACCAGCCTGGGACCAGCTCCTGCCAGCCCTGCCACTCAGAGCAGCCTTCTGGTGCCAGGGGAAGGGGGACCAGGAGTGTCAAGCTCTTGCCAGTGGGTGTTTAGCACACCCACCCGCCTCAGCAGGCAGGTAGGTGACCCCTCAAGGTCCTCTGCAAACCTGAATTATCTTCTGTTTCTATCAGGATGCTAAACTAGCACAAAAACATGTCTGTCTTTCTGTCAATCTGTCACTTCGCGTTCGCTTCACTTTCGTCTGTCAAACATTAGCCCAGATCTCACTGTCAACAAGCAGATATTTATTTGTTGTTTCCTCTTTTGTTTGCTTTTTTTTCCAGGCCATTTCCACTTGAGGTACACCCAGGCAGGCAGAGCCATACGCACACAAATAGCAGGGCACCATTTTCACTCTATTCCAGGCTTTTTTTACTGGAAAGACTGGGAGTAACTCGCTCTGACAAGTGACTCTTTGCATTAAAACCAAGCTGCCAGGCTCCTCTTGGGCACACACTTGGGCAAGGTGAGTGGATCTGGGCTGGGCAGAGATGATCTTTAAGGTCCTTCCAACCCAAACCAGTCTGGGATTCCATGGGAATGGCTCCAGATATGGGAGAGAGGCAGAACTCCCTGTCAGGGCATCCTCACTGCTTGTGGCCATGCT
>WAAG01086689.1:333309-347648 GCA_013390105.1 Tichodroma muraria | reverse complement strand
GGGGGGGGGGGGGGGGGGGCAGGAGAGCTCCCAGACCTCACCTGAACAGATCCAGACCTCACCTGCACAGCCCCAACCCTCACCTGGCTGCTGCCACACACCTGGATGGGAGTCCCAGCCTGGAGGGGAAGGGAAAGGCGGAGAGCAGGAGGAGCCTGGGGACAGCACAGCCCTAAGGCGGGGGGACACAGGGAGGAGCAGAAGGATCCCCTCCCTCTCCCCTTCATTTCTGCCCGGGCGAAAAACCCACAAAAAAACAACAAAAAAACCAAACCAAAACAAAACAAAAAACAAAACAAAAAAAAAAGGAATATTTTTCCTGCCTGGATTCTTTTTCCCAGCGTCCCCGGCCCATCTCAAGCCACCCCGTCTCCATGGCAACGGGCCGAAGGAACAGATGGGCCTGGCAGGCAAATCCCCCTTCAAGGCACATGCTCAGGGCCACACGCCCTGGGGACAGCGAGGTCACCCCGGCCACCCCTTCCCTCATCCTCCGGAGACGGTGGTGGTGGCACCTCGGGGTGGCTTTGCAGGGAGAAGGGACAGGGACAGGGAGAAGGCCGCCCGAGGGGCCAGAACCGTCTGAGATCCACCTGGCGATGGGAAAATCCACATTTTCTCAGACACCTGGAGCATCTCCCTGCCCGCCTCCAGCAAACCTCACCCCTAAACCAGGGCATTGCACAAGAGGACGGGCACGGGGGACAGAATTCCCATCCCTGGAGTGAGTGGGCACAGGGCTCAGCTGTCCCAGACGGATTCATCCGCCCAGACTGGGACGAGGGGCGGGGTGGGTGAAGATAAAACTCAGCCACTAATCTCCCTGTGGATTAACAGTCCACGTGGGGCCGTGGTGTGGGGCTTTGGAGCAGGCAAACAACAGCTGGGCCCTCCTGGAATATCTGAGAGGAGCAGCTAGGCCTGTCCCGGGCACCCAGAGAGAAGAAGGTGCTCTTTCAGCTCCTCTTTCACCTCATCTTTCCTCACCCTGTTTGCAGATGGAGCTGTGCAAACCTGAGGCAGCTTGTTGTGCTCAGCCCCAGAACTGGTTCCTTTTTTGGGGGAAAACAGCAAGTGTGAAGCTACACTTCAAAGCCTGCAAAGCTGTCTGGGCCTGCACAGGTGAAGGACTCTCTGTGGGGAAACACAGGCTGAAGGCATCTAGAAACTCTGCTGCAAGAGAAGGAAAAATACAAAGAAATGGCTGTTCCTTTAGGAACTTCAGCAGAGGCTGTCTCAGCTGCTCGAGCCCGCTTTCTCCTGAAAAACCCAGAGCAACACTCGCTCTCCAGAGCCACTTTTGGAGCTGTTACCACCATTATCCCAACTTCCTCCGCTCCACACAAAGCCCTGTGGATCGTGGCTGGGTTCTGCAGCCCTGTCCCCATTCCCAGGGGCCAGGCAGCCGCTCTCCCCGCCCGTGCAGCCCCCGGGAGACTCGGGCTGGAAGCAGCATTCCTCAGGGCTCAGGGGCCAGAGGAGGCTGAGCACAGGGAGCGGGCTGGGAGATGATGGCGCTGGGAGGCCGCGGGGAGCGGGGAGCCGAACCCCTCCTGCCTTCCCTTCCTTCCCTTCCCTGCCAGGCTGCTCCCTCCCCGCGGCCCTGGCACGCTCTCAGGGGTGCTGGGTGCTGGCCTGGGGGCCCAGCCCGGCCCAACCGGCTCCCAGCCCACACCCGTGGGAAGCTCAGGAGCCCGTCCTGCCTCTCAGGTGTGGCCCTTGGCCCGCGGGCGCCCGGAGAGCGCGGCGCTGCCAGCTTGGAAAGGAAGAGAGGGAAGGGCAGCAAAGCCTCCCGGGGGGATGGCAGCACCAGCACCCCTTCTTGGGGCTTCCTCTCCTTCACAGGGGGGTTCCCAGGTATTGTTTTTCCTGCTGGTGTCTGGAATGCCAGGCTTCTCTCCGCGGAACAGGCTGGGCGCAGGAGCAGCCGTGCCCGCGTCCCACAGCCCAGCCTGCCCCACACCCTGCCCCTGCCCCACGAGCCCACCTCTCCCCTTCCCTCTGCTCCCTTTCCCGGATCAAAGCTGCCTCCCCTCCCTGTATTGCAAACATTATTCAGCCCTGAGATAAGAAGCTCTCCAGCAGCACTTTATTAATCCCACAGGAGGCAGAAAGAAGCAGAGTGAAAGGGTTTAGTGTGGCCAAGACAGAGACTAATGTTCCACGAAACACCTTTGCAAGAGAGAGCCATGTCTTTTCCCCAGAAAGTCTCCTGGGCAGCTGGGGTAATAATTAACAATTATCGAACTTTAAACCCTCCATCTCTCCCTCTCTGTGCCCAGACCAGGATTTTGTAATAACTCCCCCAGTCTGGAACACTCCCAGCCCGGGGTGCTGGGGTGCACTGGGGCTGCAGGGTGAGGAGGAGGATGCAGACAGACTCCGTGGGCAGGCAGGAGGCAGCTGCTGACTCTGCTGCTTCCCTGCTTCTCCACTGAGCTTGGATGTCAACCTGCCTTCCTTCCTTCCTCCAATGAATCCTGCAGCTCCTTTGGCCACAGAATGCAGTGGCTCTTCCCAGGGAAGTTTCTCCCAGCCGTGGAATGCCATAGACTCTTGCATATGGCTGAAATCGTCATCTACCCAGGAGAGAGACTCGAGAGCTTTTCTAGCACAGAGACACTTGTTTAAACCCATCTGCTGTCTGAGGCAGCCACAGCCGGTGCCATGTGAGGCTCCCACTGGGACAAACTGGGTGGCTCAGAGGGCCTGGGTTCCATCCCTACCTGGTGGAAGGACCACAGACTTTTGGAAGTGCTTGCTCACGCAACCAAGGGTGTTTCTGTTATCTGCATCCTACCACGGGGCAACTCAAGAGTCAGGAATCCTGCTCACAGCCGTGTAAGGAGTTTTTGGGAAAAGCAAAACTCGCTGCAGGTGTCTGGAGACTCCCGCTGTCATGGCAGGACATCCTTCCTGCCTCAGCATCCCCGAGGACAGGGCATGATGTGAACACCTGACAGTCATTCCTGCTGCACTGTCCAGCAAAGAGCCATGCTGTGGGTGGGAAGGAGCAGGGAAGTGGAGAGAAGTCCAGCCCACACCTCTATAATCCACCTGCAATCCCTCTTCTGGAAACCAGAGGTGAACCAAATGCAAAACCAGCAGAGCAAGAAATCAAGAGACCTTTGAAATCATGCAGGCAGGCAAGCCAACGGGCCATGTTCACCCAATTCCATGATGTCAGCCCCACATCCCACACCCAGAGCAGCCAGAACTGGGCCCTGTGTTTGCACTGACAGAGTATCTGTACGTGGATCCATGCAAAAGCATTTCCTGCCTGCTAAACTTCCTGGGCAAGGAGCCGCCCGCTTCTGGCTGCGGTGAGAAAATGACCAAATAAAGGGGAGTCACCTTTCCCTGTGCTCTGCAAATGTCTCCTGCTTGGGTCGGGGAGGATCAGGTGTGCAAGGCACCCTGCAGGCACGGGGCAAGGTGAGCAGAGCACAGAGGGACAGCTTCCAGCAGCTCCTGACAAGGAAAGGCACACAGAGGTGAAATGAGCTGGCCGAGGATATTCCAGGGAGCTCGTGGCAAAGCCAGGAAACGCTGCCAGCCCTTCTGAGCTCAGCCTGCCTTTGCCATCACCTCCAGGCCATTCTTTCCCTGTAAGTAAAAGCTGATTCACGCCTGGTAGGAGTCGGTGTGAGGCAGCAGATATTCCCATTTCCAGTGAGGTACTGTAAGGTACTCCACGGGCATGGCAGCATTTGAAATGTCAAGAATACAAAAAAATATATGTACTTAAGGAGAATGATTTGAGCCTTTTATTTCCAAAGTGAGTTTAGAGGCAGTGAAAGGTCTCAGATCAATACCAGCAAAACTGCAAATTGGAGTCCTCCCCTTTGCCACAGAGAGGGTACAGCTGAGACAGCATCTGCACAAACAGCCTGCCCACAGCCCCTGCCAGCCTGCCTCAGCTCTGACCTTGAGGAGTTGCCTTCAAGTGGGAGAGGGAAACTCCCCCTTCCCTTGCAGCCCAGGGCTTTTGTTTCCCAGATCCTGATTTATTTAACTTGGGTACATTCTGTCTAGGGAAGAACCTGAGTCCTGATAAACTCACTCCACATGCACACCAAGGAGAAGCCTGCTTCATCCTGCAGGGAGAGAGAAACCCCAGGGGGGTTTTGCAGCAGGGATTTTGAGTTAAATCCAGAAGAAAGCTTAAGTGCCAGGCTGGCTGTGGCGTTTTGGAAGGTGAAATGCAGTTGCCTGCTCAAGTGCCCCATTACAAACAGGCTTTTCTTCCCCTCCCTGCCCCACAGCTGTCCCTGTGCTCGGCCTGTGCCCCAGGGACCCCTGGAAAGGTTGTCCCCATCCAAAGTTGTGATCAATACAGCTGTCAGGCTCTGGCCACACTACCCCTGCTAATTGGAATTACAATAGGCAGACTGCAGCTTTCACTCCATCTCTCTGTCGCTTGTCATAATGTAATCAAAATCTCTCTCTCTCTTTATCACCGAGCGTGACAGGAGCAGAGGCAGCCACGAGACTACAGATTCCTTCAGATCTCACTGGGGCTGGGGAGCTTTGCCACAGGGCTGGGAAAAGAACCCCTCACTGCCAAAACTCCAGCCTCTGGACGAGCAGGATAACGGGGAGAGGTGGCCTGAACCCCCCAAGGGGCTGGGCAGAGCAGGAAGAGCTGGGGACGTGGGGTGCTGTGGGCAGGGGGTGCAGCAGCAGGGGGTGACCACAGGCCGGTTGTGGAGGTGGGCAGAGCCCAGGAAGGAGATTCCCTCCTCTTCCTCGTCGCCTCCTGCCATCCCAGGCTCCTGCCTCGCCTCAGCCACAGGTTCCCACCGGCCACCAGAGCCAAAAATGAGCAGGGCATCAGTGGATAAGGCACGAGGCAGCTTGGCACGGGCACGGGGCACTGAGCAGGACTCAGAGCCACAGCTCTGTGCTCACACAGCAGCCCCTGCACGTCTCACTCCCCCTGCTCTGAGGGCTTGGCCAATTTACGGACCCAGGGTGATCCATCCTGGGCAAATGGTGCAGCATCCGTGATTTGTTGGTCATTATTAAACAGCAGTAATGCAGGGCTGAATTACCCAGAGGAGGGAGGGATCAGCAGCCTGGACGTACCCAGCTCCCCTGAGAGTGGCCATAAACAAAACTTAAATAATTAGAGTGCTTGGGTGGAGATGCAGCCTCTAAGTATTCTTAGGCTTGCGCAAATACAGGAAATAAATTCTTGGAAGGTGCCAGGCTGGATGGGGCAGAGGGAGGCTCATTTTCCAGATCACTTGAGAGCAGCCGTTATAAATCTCAGTGAAAGATGCACCTCCCCAGGCTGGCGATATTTTTAAACTCCNGGAGAGAAAAAGCACATTTTAGTATTTACACCACAGGCAAAATGGGTATTTAAAAATCAGGGTACATTTTCCAAAGTCTGTTCCTGCCACGCCAACAAATAAAGAATTTTCTTTCTATAGTGTGCTAGCTGGCAATATTAGCCCCAGAGAATTCACTGCTACCACCATCATTCTGTTGTGAGCTGAGAAATCAAACTCCCAGAAGGACTGGGGGAGCCAGGGGATAGAGGTTCTTTCACTGGAAAATTGCTACTCCAGCTCGGAACTGAATCAGCAGCAAATGCAAATCCTTGGAATCCCGAGGGATGATTCCTGCCCTGTCCCTGCTTGCTCGGTGTCTGGGATGATGTCCCAGGGGAGTGTCCCAGCCCTGGTGAGGCCACCTGAGCTCTGGAACTGGGAATCCATGGATCAACACGGGCAGAATCTCCAGGCCAGTTTCCTTTCCTGATCCTTCCTTGTGCTCCAGCTGGTCAGTGCTGGAGTGGGCACACGTGAGCCGGTTTTTGGGTGGACATGCAGGAAGTCTTGTCAAGGGCTGACTGACCACAGGTTGAATGAGGCTGCAGGTGACAGGATGTGAGAGCTGCCAGCCTGGCTCTCCTGGAGAACCCCACATAAGAACTGCCAGGGCACTGCCTTTCCCTGCAACCACTGCAGCCTTCCTTTTCCTCAGTCCTGCTCCTCATTCCCTCCTCAGGCACAGAGAACATTCCCCCTTTTACAAGCTCTGCTCAGCTCAAGCCTTTCTCCCTCCCTCCCGCCCCTCCCCAGGACTGCTGCCATCCTCCAAAGGATCCCATCCAGCTCCTATCAAAGGGATACACGAGCACACCCATCAGGCATCACAGCATCCAGCAAATCCCCAAAGAAGCCTCCTTGAAAGATCAGAGCACTGTAATCACTCCCTGTGCCAGGAGATCCCAACAAGCCCTCCCCCACTTTCCCCGGGTTCTCGCTGAACCCGAGCACGAGGTAAATTTGGCAAAGCTCAGCCCCATCACTGGGAAAAGTCTCTCCATACAACTCACACACACAGAGAGCTCCTGGCCTCTCCTGCTCCCACGGCAGCACCCAGATATTGGGGTGGCTGAACCGGAGTAAAGAGATCCAAGACTGCCCTTTCCCCTCAGCACCTTGCACACGAAAATAAACTCACCATTCCCAAGTAAAATATCCAGCACTCCATCGAGCCTAGCAGAGCCAAGAGGGGTCCTGTATCCAATGGAAACTGGCAGCTGATATGAATTACAGCATGGCAGGGATGCTGCTATGCAACACATCCCTGATCCTCAGCGGCCATAAATGGGCACAGCCTTGGTTCTCCCCCGTATCCAGAGATGTCCCTTCCTCCAGCACGGTCCCCAGACTCTCTGTTGGTGTAGCTGACCAGGGGAAGAGCCCAAAGAGGCCCAGGAATGAGCAGCTTATGCAGTTGTGCACCACCAAATCTGCTGCTGCCTCCTGTTCCAGCCCTCAAAACAACATTGCCTTGGCTATGTGAGGAGACGGGCAAGAAAAAGGAAATACAACCCCTCCAGATTCTCTTCTGGTGTGTTCTTGCAGCCCCTTAACTGACCTGGATTATCCATCCTTAACATTTCCTCTAGTTTTGGCACTCCCAGGTCAGGAAGGCCATCAGCACTGGTGGGAACAAGACTCTGGGCTTGCCTCCAAGAGGTCTCTGCTGATTGTGTAGCCCAAGAAAAAAAGGCAGAGTAAAGCCCCTTGGATGCCTCTTCCTAAGAAAAATGTAGCCAGAGCGTGACGCAGGTAATGCTCCAGTGAGAAGTGTCCTCCTGACTGCAGGCTTTGTAGGGTGTTATTTCTAGGAGAGGTTTCAAGGCGAGGGGAACCTCCACCAGGGCCGTGGGTCCGGGTGAGGGGTGAGTTATGACCCCACAGAACTGATAACTCGTACCTGCTGACTCATAACTGATAACTCACCTGGCACCAGGCTCCAGCTGGGCAGGCTCGTGCTGGGCTGCTCAAGGACAGGGCAGGGTTCATCCCTCCCTTGCTGCTCTCTCCTGCCCTGAGTGCCACAGTTCCTCACAGGGCAGCAAAACCATCCCGTGTCAAGCTGCTCTGCACAGAAATCAGGAACAGTGACAGAAACTCTGACCCTTCTCCTCCCCTACTTCTATTAAACTCTCCCCTGGGTCTGTGACTTCTGCCCATCAGGGACCATTTGTAACCCTTGGCTTTGCCAGGGCACTCAGCATAACAACCTCTAATTACAGCCCTCTGCTCTTGAGTCACACCAGCCTCTTGTACACATCAGCATCAGACCCTGAGCCCACAGCCAGAACTCTGCCCCCAAACTGTGCCCTTGGGCTGTGAAAATGGTCAGTGGGAAGCTGCTCAAGCAGCATTGCCCTTGGTCCAGAGGGTGTCCTGCCAGGGGATAAGAAATGGAACTCGCTTTTGCCACGTGTGAGAACCTCAGTGCAGAGCAGACACCAGGTGAAATCCCTGGCCCCACATGACACAGCTGCAGACCCTGCACTGCAGCAGCCTCACTGCCTGGAGCCTCACACAGAGCACGAGACTGGTTCTGCTCCCAGGTGGCCACAGAACACTTCATTCCAGCCCCCTCGGGTCTCTCACAGCCAGCCCTTTGTGCTGGAATGGCTCTGGAAGGGCTGGATGTTAGCCCTGGCTGCGGCTGCACCGACCCTCTGTCACTCCTGACCATGCCTCCTGATGCCTCTCTCCAGCACAGGGGGAGGGAGGGATGGATCTTCCATGAGAGAAGCAAAAGAGCCTCAAAATCAGCCTGATTACAGGCAGGGAGAGAGCTGCTGGGAAGAGAGGTGGAGGCTGACTCCTCTTGCCTAACCAGGCTTGGGAGTACCTGCTGTCTCTCAGCCAGGTGGTCCATCTGGTGCCTGCTGCTGCTCCGAGGCAGGGATGTGATTTGCAGGTCCTGGACCACATCTGGAGCATCCCTGCATGGTCGGGAGCAGATGGAAGCACTTTGCTGTTTCCTGCAGCTAGAAAGGCTAAATAGGCTGGGATGGAGGACAGAAAACCCCTCCGTTGTGCTTTAACTCCCAGGGAAGAGATTCACACTGATCCTGCCTCTCTTAGGCTCTTCTCCCTGCACACCTGGAGGCTGAAGTGCTGTCCACCAGTCCCCAACTGGTCTGGCTCAGAGCCAGGGAGGGCAGGCCTGCAGCAGAGCGAGGCAGAGTTGGGTGGATAATGCTTAGAAATGCTTCCCTCTTGCATCACACGCAATAATGTCAAGGCAGGATTATAAACCTCCTGCAGGGACTGCTTTGTGGTGGGGGAATGGAGAAGAGATGGTTCATCAGGTTGGGTCAGTTCCTCCCACCCATCCCCAGCACCCCAGAAAGCTGCTGACATGACAAGAGACCGCTGGCCAGGCCCTCTGTGCCTCCCTAACCTGGACCCTCCTGTCCCTCTGAGCCGGGGACAGCAAGGGACTCGAGCCGTGTCCCCTTTTCATGGCCGGGAGCTGCTGCCTGTGTGCCCTGGGACTGCAGCAGAGCCCTGGTGCTGCCAGTCTGTGGGAACGGCTGCCATCAGTGCCCAGACAGGGACAAGCACTCAATGGGCAGCAGGAGTTGAGCTCCACGCATGTCCCCAAGTGCCCGTGGAGGCTGGGACACAGCACAGGGTGCAGGAAGTAACGCGGTGCTGCAAAAGGGCAGCCAATTTCAATTCCCGTTTCTCCATGTGACCGAGAAGGGACGTTAAACCCAGTGTGGTGACAGAGGCAAAACTCTCCTTCCTCCCACGCACTTCAGCACTGGAGCAGATTTTCTTCTGCTTCTATACAGAGCCAAGGGGCTCCCCTGGAAAACCCTGTGTGTGTCCTCAATCCAGCCTGGCCCAGTCCTTCACTGGGAGAAGCCAGGGAAAATGTGCACCTGGGAGAACATCCATGGCTCAACAGCAGCCAGGAGGAAATGTGTCTCATTCCTGAGCTAAACAAACCTTCACCTGAAATGCTGCTGTGGGTTCAGGAGCTTGGAATTCTCTGTGCTGGGATGGCTGAGCTCTGGTAATTAACACAAAGAGGTGTCTCCAGTGCAAACTGGGTCCCTGCTCCAGTGGCTGGCGGCACCAGCTCACCCTTCAGCAGAGCTGCCCTGATTTAATCTGACGTTATTTGAAAAAGCAAGATCTCCAGGGGCTGTGAGATTGGAGTACCTTTCTTTGTCCCTCCCTCATTTGTTTCTGCTTTCTTGCACTGATAAGCCTGGCTGGCCTGTAAAAGGGACTGAGTGAGAGCCACCAGCACCTCGGGCAAGGATGTTGCAAGACTCAAACCCTTTCTCAGCAGCCCTGAGGACTGTGGCCATCCTCCTGAGCACTGGCCAACTCACCCCTGCAGCTCTCACACACAGCCCAACTCCAGCTCTTCCAAAAACTTTTGGCTTCGAGCAAACCAGTCTGGTGGAAGGTGTCCCTGCCCAAGGCAGGGGGTTGGAAGAAGATGATCTTTAAGGTGCCTCCCAATCCAAATGATTCTGAATTCTGTGATTAACCCCCCTTTTTCCTGCAGTGCTTGCCCCCATCCCTGTCTGCTGGCAGTGCTGTGTAACTCCCCAGGGCGCTGGAGGTGGGAAAGAGCCTCCCCCAGGCTCGGGGTGGCCACTTGCTGCTGTCCCCCCAGGCTGTCCCCAGCCTGAGTGGCACTAGCAGAGGGCACGAGGTGCCAGTGGCAGCCAGGCCTGGGAAGCAGGTCAGGGACAACCAGCTCTTCTGGTTCCTTCCATGATTCAGCTGAGGTGTGAGCCCTGCTCAAAGGAGCCCTGTGGTGCCTCCCTTTAAGCTTGGCTTTTGTGGCTGGTCCAGCTGCGGCCCAGAGCAGGGGTGATGCAAGGAGAGACGTGCCAGGCTCTGCCAGCATCTCCTCGGCCACCAGCTCATCCCAAGCATTGGAAGTGCTGCCGGACGTGCCCCCGGAATCTCCCTGCTGCTGGCACTGGGCTGGGAGCTCCTGCCTGATGAACGCTGCTGGTTCAGGGAGCAAAGAGCATCAGCCAGGGCCCTCCCTGGCTCTGCCATGGGGCAGACACCCTCCTGCTCGTGGGCTGAGCTGCCTCTGCCCCAGCCTGGCGCCTCACCCACGCTGACACACTCAGCAGCTCCTCGATTCACGCCAGCGTAAAACCCGACCGGTCGGTTTAAGTGAGGTTTAATGAGAAGAAAATCAGCCAAAGACACGCTTTTGCTTCCTGAAATAGCCTGATGCTGCTGTTTGTGAGTTTTGGGAGGAGGCAGGTGGCGGGGGAAGAAAAAATAACAACCAAGAACTCAACCCAAAGGCTGAACGAGACTCTGGCAACTTGTTTTACATTTTGGAAGCTACTTTGGGATATTAAAGCAGCTCTAGAAAGTACAAGATGGAGCAGATCCTGCAGTGACACACTTTGGCTCTTCCCAGCACTCCAGAGAGCGGTTGTACCTCCCCAAAAGGAACCCTCCCTCCAGCTGCAGCCAAGTTTGACCTCAGCCCTGCAGGTCACCACGGCTCAGTCAATGCTCCTTTCAAGCGCCGTGATGGAAAAACCCTGTGTCGAAGCAGCTCCAGCCACCTCTGCAGCTCTCCCCTGTGGAGCATCTCAAAGCACTTTGCAAAGTGTTCCCAGGCCCCTCTGGGAGATCAGGAGGTAGCCCAGCAATAGCAGAGAGGAATTTGTCTGCAGCCAGCGTTTGGGAACAGAGGCCCAGATGTGCAGAGGCAGGACCAGGCACAGATGATGCCTCTGCTCTGTGTGGCTGCATCTCAAGCTGCAGGAGCTCCACGGCGGGGATAAACAGACAGATTGTTAAGGCTTGTAAAGCATAAATTTAACTGCAAGTGTTCCTAACCTCTGCAGATCAGCTGCCTGGGATCTCTCCTCCCCTTCCCCCACAGCTTTCCAGTAACCCCTGTTGATATCAATATCTTGAATGGAGCGTGAGTTGATACCTGGTTCCAAATGGATGGGCATGGAAGGCTGCAGGAACCGTGAATTGAATCCGTTCTGGACGATTGAACCGCTCACATTAAAGATAATTTGTAAAGCAGATTTTTATACGAGACTCCTTACAGCTTTTACAGCGGTGGAACTTTTATTTCCTTATCAGAGAAAAAAAAAAAAGCTAACATTATCTGAAGGGGGAAGTGGGTGGGAACAGAATAAAATGGCATTGATCAGCTGGACATGAAAGGTTTTCCAGAGAGCAGGCAGTGCTCTGATCCTTCTCAGGTGTTGGGTATGAAACCACATTTTCCAACAAGTCCACAGCTACTAATTCACTTGTAGTAGAGGATCCTGAGTTTCCTCTCCTTGTTAAGCAAGCTTGTCTGTCCTCAAANATTTTGGCACAATGCATTGTGAACCCGAGGAGCTACGTGCCTCGGGAAGGCATCCAGACTCGGGGTCTGGTAAAGACTCTCTGCTTTGTGCCGCACTGTGCCGGTCCTTCCCTGCAGCTCTGGGTCCATCCACAGCACCCAAATGAACAAAATAAATGACTAAATATTTAATATACAGGATCAGACACTCCTGCAGCTGGGGTGCATCCACCACTAAACTGGTCGGGCCGAGAGTCTCGCCCACACAGGCTGCAGGGCACCGGTGCTCACGGCCAGGGTTTGGGAAGGATTGTCCTCCTGGAACACTGCGGAGCTGGCTGTACCCAGGCTTGGCAAGGCACCACGAGATGCACCACTGGCTTATCCTGGCAGAGCTGTCAGCGGGACAGTGCAAGACAAACTGCCACGCTACTGCAGTGGCAGGAGACGAGCCCGCCTGACTGCTGGCAGCACAGCCCTGAGAACAGCCAAAAATAGGAGAAGTGCAGGCAAAAAGTCTCTCTCGGCAGGACAAGGTGAGATGCCAGGCTGTGTCAGGGTCACTGCGCGTCTCCTTGGTGAAAGCAATTCCCAGGGGAGCACAAAGTCCTTTTGGTTTAGCCAGCACAGCCACCACAGCATTACCGCTCCTCCAGCGCCTTTCCCCGGGGCTGTGGGGAGGGGTTCCTGCACGGGGCTGCCCGCGGAGGTGGAAAGGATGTGGGAGGATGAGGAGGGAAGGCCGGGTGAAGAACAGCATGGAAAGTTCTGAGACTCCTTGTGAGAAGCCAGAGCTCAGCCAGGCACCTGCCTGCAAGCACAGAGGAGCGCAGGGAGCCCGAGGCTGTCCCTTCCGTCACCTCTTTTTGCAATGCACAGCAGATCCCTTTGTCCTGGGAATACCGAGGTGCACCCAGCCCTGCTTTCTCATCGCCCTGTTAACCTTTTCCCTCTCACAGCCTCCCTGGTTTCTGGATCACCACCCCCTCCCATTTCATCTCTGTCCTCATCCACTTTAACCAGACCATCCAGTCGCTGTGATCTGTTGATCTCCCATGGCCTGATGTTATCACATCCCCGCCTCTGCCAGCGCCAGGCAACTCGGGGCCCTGGCATTCGCTCTGATGGCCCAGACCTTGCTCACTGCGGCCACATCTCAGAGTCACAGCCCAGCCAGCCTGGCTGCTTTTCTGGGACGCTGCCCCAGCCCCAATATGGGAGGAGTGGACGCAATTTCACCCTGCCTTCCCCGCAACTTCTCTCCAGCTGCAGATCCCAGCGCTGCTGCAGGCACAGGCTGGATCCACTCGTGCGCTCGCTGCCAGCGCTCCAGCCCCAGCCTCCAGCAGCCGAGCCCCAAAAAGGCAAAACATCGGCGCTGTTTGCATCTCTCAGTTCATTCACAAGCTGTAAACGCAGACTGCCGATCCCCCTTCCACGGCTCCGGCTCCCGGAAAGCCCTCCAGGATGGCATTAACCCGTTCTGCACTGGAGCAGAATAAATGAGTCCCCGCAGGGCACTCGCCAAAGTGGGTCACTCTCCCGCTCCCCGGCGCTGTGCTGGAGCCCGGGGCAGGTCCTGGCCCAGCGAAGGGACACACGGGCTGCTCTGCCACCGCCCGGCTGGCTCCAGCCAGCTGGGGAGCAGTCGATGCACACCTTTGCCCATCTCGTCCGTTCCAGAGATGGATCAGAACCCCAAGGCACGGATCGGAACCGAAGGGATGAATAAGATGCCATCAGGCAGCCAAGCTCAAAGGCAGTGAAAGGAAGCGCTGAAACCTGGGAGCGGTCCAGCCCCTCCGCAAAAGAGCCCGTGGGAAGTGTGTGCGGAGGGGAGCGGGGATTTTGGGGATGCTGGAGAGCTGAAACCCTCCATCTCTCCTCCCGAAACATCTGCGCTCCGTGCCCAGCCTCGTGGCTGCCTTTCCGGGGAAGCCTGGCTGCTGCGCCTCGCTAGACGCTGCTCGATCCAAAAAGCAAACAAACGGCCTCAGCTCGCAGGGCTCCGGAGCCCGCTGCCTGCAGCTGCTTCCAAAACAAACGAGCGTGTTGTTCCGAGCCGAGCCGGCGCTGAAACCGGCCCCGGCTCTCTCGCACCCTCGCACAGATGCTCCCACACCTGCTCCAGACCGGGGCTCGCACCCCAAAACGCCGATCCCACCCTTCCCCGCCGCTCCGCAGCACTCCCCGCACCCCATTTCCCGCAGGCGCACCCCGCAAATCCCCTCCGGGGCTGCCTCCAGTCCCGCAGCGCCCCGGCGGAGCCCAGCGCCCTCCGGGGACCGGCTCACCTGGTAGGAGCGCGGCTGCCAGGATGCAAACTCCGATAGTCCACCACGATGCACGGCAACTTGTCTGCAGCCGTGAAGCCATGAGAGTTCCTTAAGAGCGATGGGCAGGGGTCGGTCTGGCAGCGCCGCGGGGCCCCCCACCCTCCCAGCCCCCGGTGATGCTCAGGTCTGCTTGGAAAAAAAAAAAAAAAAATTCAAAAAAAATAAAAATAAGATCGTAGGTGCGTGAGGACAAAGAGGCGGCAGCAGGGCGGGAGGGCTCCGGGGGGAGCTCCGCACATCCGCGGGGCCCCTCTGGGCGGGCGCGGGGCGCTCCGGCCGCGGGGCAGCGCGGGCGCTTCCTTCCGCAGAGCCCGGGCGAGTGACGAGGGAAGAGGGGCGGGGGGTGGAAAACGCGATTTAGGGGGG